>JAGVVM010007020.1:0-23757 GCA_019149425.1 Psidium friedrichsthalianum
TATTATCTACTTAATTGGAAATTCCCCCTCTCTGTTATTATTGATTTTTGGTAAATATTATAAAAATTTAAATATAAATTATATTTATATTAATATTTATTTAAATACTATAACTAATAACATACTTTTAATTAAATTTGTGTTTTAATTATATTTTTTTAATTTCGTATTTTCCGTACATTTATTTTTATATTTATATTTGTACTTTCCCTAAAATACATTTTAATTCTTTTGAAACGTTTTTTATACATAATCTGCATCACTCCGCTTTTCACGGAAGAGTGCCGTTCGCTTGTTTCCTTTCGTTCCTTTTAAAATATTTTTTAGTTATGACTAAATAACATATTTAAAGAACGAAAGCGATGTATTAAAATAATATTTAAACGGAACGAAAGCCATTATTTAAAATGAAACGATGCAAACGAACGACCATCATCTCCGTGGAAAAGCGGAGTGACTTTTGCCGTTTTGTAATCTGACTCTCTCTCCGGATCCACGTGTCTATGCAAGCAACGCTCAAAAATCTCTCTATATAAACGCTCTGGTCACCTTCCTCCGCTCTTCCCAGCCGAACCACTGAGCTTCTTTGTTCAACCTTCCCCACAAGTACGAACTTCAATCCAGTGTTCTTCCAGTCCCTTGATCCCCCCCACCCCCTGCCCCACCCCCCCCCCCACCCCCGCCCCAAACCCAGACAACAGCCCTCGCGCGTCCTTTCCCCCCTGGGTCCCGTCCTTCTCGTCTCTGTCCTTATCGCTCGAAAACAGAAAAACCGTGATCTCCGAATCAAAGCCAATGCAGGTGGTCCCTTTCCAGTCCTCGTCGGCCCGGTCCACCATGATCGTCACCAATCACTCCCGCCCCCGATCTCGGCCTTCACCTAACCTCGCCTACTGCTGCCCCTCCGATCTCCATCCCCTTTTCGTCCCCGAGTAGCACCAAGCTCTCCTCGCTCCGTCGGCGATTGCTTCGTCCTCTCTGTCTCATATCCTTTTCTCACGAGTTTTACTTCGAATAGAGGTGTTCATTTTCGTAAGCATAGGTTTTTTTCTTACTTTTTGTTGGTAGCTTACGTTTTCTTAGCCGTTCCCATGTGGATTTAACTTTGAGCGAGCCTTCTACTGCGTGTGATTTTTTGCTGGTGGTGTTGTGTCCGTCTTGCTCGAACCGTCCATATTATAGTTTGTGCCCTTAACTGAGAGAACTCCTCACAAGAGCGTCCGCCCTGGTCAGCAATCGCACTGAATGCCATTCAACGGCGCCATGGCCAGTGTTTCTCCTGCGACTCGACATCTGTAAGCAGGTTAGTTACACGGCGACCCACGGTACTTTTCTTGCACGTTGATTGCGCAGTAAATGGAAATTGTCACAAGGCCTGTTGCATTGTGGTTTGTGCCGCCGGATACTTTCGAATCTGGCGTTTGCTCCGCCGGGCTTGAGTTGGAGTTTGTCAAGAGAGAACCAAAGTGACAGGTTTTTCATGTTATGGAGCCTTTATCCTGCTTTCTCCGCGGGGAAGTAACAGTCTAAGTAACTTCCTTTACGTCCTTCCGAATTTTGTAGATCGATGCTGTTCTGCTGGCTAATCAACTCCGGAAGAATTTTTCAGCCAGTACTACTGATGGCGTGTTTTTGGAATGGTTCAAAAATGGAAATCATTTTTCCTCATTTTTCTCTTTTGTTTTTTTGCCATACTTTTCACTTTATATCTAATAATTTTTTTACTTTGTTTTCATTATTTTTTATTTTTGGGTAAGGATATTTTCATTATTTATTTATCTTGTAAAAATATCGAAAATCTTTTATTTACGGATTTGCCTCCTGCGCCGTGCCGTACGAGCTCGCGCATGGCCAGACCTCAGGCTCGGCTCACCAGATCGGCGAGCCTTAGCGCGGCCGAGGCCGGCGGCCAACGAGCTCGCCATAACCGAGGGCGAGCTCAAGGTCGTCCGATGGCCGATGAGCCCCGAGGCTTCGAGCTCGGCCCTCGAGCCAGCCGAGGCGGGAGTTCGCCTTGAATCTGGCGATCCGGCGATCAACGGCGGAGTCAATTAATGGCCATCGCAGGGCGGCCGGAGGAATGAGACGGAGCCGTCGGCCGGAGGAAGAATTAGCGGCGGTTCATGGAGTAACGGGGGAAGCAAGAGGAGGGAAAAAAACAAAAATGGCGATTCTGTAGTAGTCGTACTAGTATCTTCCCTGTCAAGGACCTATATAGTAGGGCATCTCTTGAAATGCATTCTTTTAGCAGTATCTGAGTATTGGTGCATTGGAGGTAGGCTAGCGGGGACATTTAGTATAGATTGTATCTTGTACCTCTACATCTCTTTTTCAATGATTTGGTGAAGTAGGACATTCTTTAACATAGTCCTATGTATGTTGATGTTAGCTAAAATTATTTGAGATGGGGACTCTCTGAAGTTCATGTATTTTTCCGTCTCCATGACTATCATGAACTTGTCTTAGGGCATGCATCCTTGCCCTTTCTGTCTCTGAAATCAACCATGTTTTGAAGTATTTCGACATGTAAATGTATTTTCATGTTATGACAGTAGGGCAAAGGTATCATTTGAGTATCATGGGAACAACTATATCTTCACAGTCATTCAGGCTGTCGTGGAGGGGCATGAAATGTCAAATGCTCCTGAAACAGGAATGATCTCGAATGACACATACATTGTCTTTGAAGCATCGAATGCTAGTGGAATACAGGTTTTCCTTTCAACTTATTTCTTTTTCATCTCATAAATTTTTAACTTTTTGTTACATTTATTTTGGGTTCCAGATTTGAAGCGAGATAGTGAAATTTTTGCTTAGCACCATATCCGTCAAATTTATATGTAGACTGCAGTAAGTATAGCATTTTGCATTAGAATTTGGGTGCGGTGAGGGTTTCTGTCGTGCTCATCAAGGACAGCTGAACTTCTGTGATATTAATCTTGCTCTGCACATGTGCTTGGAGAATAGTGAATATCTTTTTCTTTTCCTTTGTGAATCTTTGATAGTGAACATTCTCCTGATGCAGTTTTATTGGCCGTTAGTCGATAATGTGGTAATTTTGCCGATTCTGTCTCGACTGTTTTGTCTTGCTGTACAGATCATCACTCAGCGTGAAGCTGCCAGCAGCAGCATATTTAGGCAGAAGGAATTTAACCTCCAGTCCCTAGGCATCGGTGGCTTGAGTGCAGAGTTCGCAGATATTTTTCGGAGGGCTTTTGCTTCTCGCGCTTTTCCTCCTCGTGTGACTAGCAAGTAAAGAAACCAGAATCCGGGCTTTGCTACTTATATGATGTCTTAGATATGGTGCAGCTTTTCTTATTCTAAAGCAAGGTCAATTCCAGGCTTGGTATTAAACATGTTAAAGGTATGCTGCTTTATGGGCCTCCCGGCACTGGCAAGACCCTATTGGCTCGTCAAATAGGGAAGATGTTGAACGGCGTAGAACAAAGGTGTGGTTTGCTCCCTTGTGTTGTTGTTCAATTACTATGGATGCTATTTTCAGAGTGGAGTTTATGCCTTCCCTTAAGACGTTTGACTTTTAGAGTGAGTTGAGGGGACAAAAGTTTGTGACGTTTCATTGTAGTGATGGAACAAATATAACCCTATGGAAGTTATCAAGCTCTCTATGCTTTGTTTTTAGTGGAAGGCATTGAGAGCAGCACAAAGAAACTTCCTGTCCATTGAAATTTCACAAATTCTTGCATGTGTTGGGGATCGTCTAAATTTCACATTACCCTTGCTTGTAAAAGGACGGTCGTGTATCAAGCTCTCTATGCTTTCTTCTTAGTGGAAGGCATTGAGAGCAGCGCAAAGAAACCTTCTGTCAATTGAAATTTTACAAATTCTTGCATGTGTTGGGGATCGTCCAAATTTCACATTACCCTTTCTTGTAAAAGGATGGTCGTATATCGCGTGGGTACCCATTCTTTCATTGATTTCCTATTTTGTCCTACTTTAATGTCGATAATTCTACGTCATTTGGAGGCTCTGTTCTTAGCTGTTCAAAGTATTCTCCTGTTGCTTAATTCTATTGATCCACAGTTTTACAAAGTAAAATTTTTTGTCTTCAGATTACATGCTTTTTTGATACATCATATCTGCATGAGAGAAAGCATCGTGGCATTCTTTGAGTACACTTGTGAGAGATGTGGTATTCCTTTGCTTGTGGGGGTGTTAGGAAAGAATGAATATCTGGATAACCATTAAATTTCGTTTGGAAGGTCCAAGAACTTATATTCTTTAATTGTTGCAGCTAAAACCATGTCTTCATGTGCCCATAAACCAAGATGCATATCTGTGAATTTATTCAATATAGTATAGTTTCCAAGAAGGCCGAGGGCTTGAAAGTTTATTGCTGCCAGGCCTTCATTGTCTCCCCTTTGCTTATGATTCATCCGTCATCCTTTCCAAAACCTTGAATCCTATTGGACATAGCTCCATTGCTATAGTTATGGTAGTTTACTTAATTTGTTGAAGATGTTTGAATCATCTCTAAGATGTAGGTATGCACACGGTACTTACATACGTGGAGCTATCTACTTACATTGTAAATGACATGTATGTATGTCTGTATTATAAATTTGACCTCACTTTCTCTGCCAGATAGTCAATGGACCTGAAGTGTTGAGCAAATTTGTTGGTGAAACTGAGAAGAATGTTCGAGATTTGTTTGCTGACGCTGAACAGGATCAGAGGACTCACGGTAATTGATATAGCATATTTCCATATCTACTCGAGAAACAAGTGGGCTTAGCAAGTATCTGTAACTTTTGCTTCTCATTAATTTTCAGGCGACGAGAGTGATTTGCATGTCATCATTTTTGATGAAATTGATGCTATATGCAAGGTATGAGATTATCTGGCTGATCTATGCATTTATGTCCTCTACGATGGAGAATAGCTTAGCACTGTTGCTAATATCAATCGCTTGGAGAAAATTTCATCTTTCCTTTCATTTCTTAGTTTTAAGAAACTTTTAACTGGTTGTATTTGGCTTAAGTTTTGGAAGCAGTGAATGTAAAGTAGCAGATAGTGTGTCTGGAGGGTTTGTTCCTGGTATAAGGTCAACTTTAGTGAGTAGTAAGGGTAGACTTTCATTTTTTTTTTCAAAGGTCGAAACTTTCGTATTTTGTTGTCCTAATAGCTTTTCTATCATGACCTTTATATTCTTCAAGGTTCTTTTTACGATATTTCCCTGATGGTTTACATTCACTTCCCACTAATCTGATATAAAATTTCCGTAACCAAAAATATGTTATGTTAAGGTGCTTAATTCGTTCCTAAAATTGAGGGGTCAATTGCATCAACTGCTCTTTTCGCTAATAGTCGTATCTTTATCATGAAGATTTGTCATGGTAATTTGTTGCTTATTCTTTTTTGTTTTGTACCTCCTAAATGGCTGTGTTCTGTCCTATTGTTTCATAGGCTATTGGTGGTTGCAACTTTTTATAATAGGGATATGAAATGACCTGATTTTGCATCCGCAGTCAAGAGGATCAACCAGAGATGGTACTGGAGTTCATGACGGTATTGTAAACCAGCTACTTACAAAGGTTCGTAGTAGTATCCCAGTCTTCTAATTGTGCGACGTTATATATCTAGGCCCTGTTTTTTGCAAATATTCTGTTACGCTTATTCATGTCAATCATTGCTGCTGATCTAGTACCTGATTTTCAGATTGATGGTGTAGTGTCCCTGAACAATGTTTTGCTTATTGGAATGACCAACAGAAAAGATCTTCTTGATGAGGCTCTTCTGAGGTGGTCCCTCTTTTTCTCTTTCGTTCTTCATATCCACGTCTTTTAGCTGCTATATTAATCTCGTGAGATGGTAAAAAGCATTCATGAGTCATCATGCAACTTAATGGGAGGTTGTTTTATTGTTGCTCTTAAGAATTATTATGCCCATCACTTTGAGGGTAAGAAAGAATGTTATTTTGCTGTTGACATGTGGTGGCATCATAACTTTGGCAGGATCACGTGTATATGTACAATGCAATATTGGTTTTAGATGTAAAAAAATAGATCTTGAAAGATGTTCTTTACATTTTGGACTTTTGGATCTGTAGACCAGGACGTTTGGAGGTACAAGTTGAGATTAGCCTTCCTGATGAGGCGGGTCGCTTGCAAATCTTTCAGATCCACACAATCAAGATGAAAGAAAATTCTTTTCTTGCTGCTGATGTCAGTCTTCAGGAACTTGGTAAGTCAGCTGGTCGCATTTACTAGTATGGTACTTCATCGGGACATTTGCATTTTTTATTTTAGAACTGGCTTATTCTAGTGAGCATTGTCACGCGGAAGCAGAAAAAAAACTGGCTTGAAATATGGCAGTAATGTAGGCTCGAATGATTTTTGGTGTTTCTTTGATTAAAGAGGCTAACTCTTGGATTTCTGGACGCATTATGTATATACTAAAGAACTACTGGTTGTTCTCTGAGAATTGGGAGGTAGGTCCTCCACCAAGGCTGGTGCTTAATTCATCTCTGGAGATGATCTACCTCATTTGCAATTTATGGTGCAGCTGCTTGTTCGAAGAACTACAGTGGTGCAGAAATTGAAGGCGTTGTGAAATGTGCCGTATCATATGCTCTGAATAAACAACTAAGTCTCAATGATCTTACGAAGCCTGTGGATGAAGAGAGTATCAAAGTTACTATGGATGATTTTTTTAATGCACTTAAAAAATGGTCCTGCATTTGGAGCTTCCACAGATGACTTGGAAAAATGCAGGTAGGAATAATTGAATGCTGATATTCTCTGAATATCTATCTTTTGTTGCAATGTTCTTGTAATCCATAGTTCCAGTGAAGTAAGAATTATATGACTGGATATTGCATGCAAAATTAAAGGCCTTTAAATTTTCTTGTAATCCGTAGTTCCAGTAATTGTTTTTCCCCAGGTTGATACTTTTACTGGGTTTCCAATGTTCAGTTTCCCTGTCCATCGTGCATAGCACGGAAGAAAAGTACATTTGTTTTAAATGGTAAAACATAAAGTGATGTCCTTTTAGTATTGGCCTCCCAAGGACTGGGATTTAGGTCATTAAGAAGGGGGAATGCAATAGGTTTCCTAAAGATTTCTCTGAATCTCCTTATGCATTATACATGATCATAACATGTAAAACAACACAATGCTTTGGAGATGGTTTAGCTGCTGTAGCTGCAGGCGTTAGTATTATACAAGCAATTCTTATTAAATGTAGGAGGATCTCTTTTTTTTTTAACTTATGGACAGGTAATTACAAGAACGAATATCTGGATAAACATGAATGAAGCTCGATGAGGGTTGATTTCTTTGAAATTGCTTTGTCGTTTGGAGTTGGGTTTTCTCAACATGGTGTCTATTATTATTGAACCATAACATAAGTAGATTTATCTGGGGTTTTTTCAAGAATTGTCTTATTACGGGGTCTTACCCAATTATATGTGGTCCATGATGAAATCATGTGATAGATTTGGTTGCAGAGATTCAGTTCTGGAAAAGATAAAAAAGAGGAGGGGAGTAATTCAGAGAATTCTCTCTGAGCTGATGTGTAGATGTTGAATTTGCTGCAAGTTTTATCCACAAAGATGTCCGATCCATTGTTGGTTGGGAAGAACACATTTTCGGTTCCATTATGCAATTAGAATGGACAATGTGATAATAAGGGGTTTCCCACATGCTTTGCTATCCCATGCTATCACACAATTCGTGACTTACCTTAATCTTATAGCTCAGGGTTCTACTAATTTAGAAACTGACACGAAAGCATTCTTTTTTGTTCTTCCAAAATGTGATCATAAAACCTTTGCAATCTCGCTAAGCATTTTGCAGATGTTTTTTTATTCTGCTTTGGGAGTTCATAGTGTTGTTACTTTAGCACCTTCTTTGCCATCTCATGAAGATGCTAAAATGGCATCAGTTTTGATTTCTTATTTTGTAAGATATACACATCGTTTGTGTGCTTCTATCCAAGTTTTATTAATTATTAGCTTTTGTTCTGAAGTTCCATTTAAGGATAAGAGCAAACAGTAATAAGCATGTGTCACTGCCTCAATTGTTTGTGCAAATATTTTTGTAGGCTTAATGGCATAGTGAATTGTGGTGATCGACATAAGGATATATATGAGAGAGCAATGCGAATGGTTGAGCAAGTTAAATGAGCAAAGGAAGTCCACTCATCACTTGCCTTCTGGAGGGTCCGAGGGGCAGGTAGTTGAGGTTTTCTGATGCTGCTTTTCATTTTTGCTAAGGATTTTTTTCTGTGTCTTAAAACAATTGGGAATATTCTAAAATCGTCTGTTGTGCAGTGGTAAAACTGCTCTGGCAGCTACAGTTGGCATGGACAGTGATTTTCCATATGTTAAAATTGTAATCTTCTGCTCCGCACTATGCTTTCTTTGGGTAATCAGACTTCTTTGTGCATCAAGTTTTAATTTCTCTCTTTTGGATGCTTAGGTCTCGGCGGAAACTATGATTGGACTGCATGAGAGCTCCAAATGTGCACGAATCGTGAAGGTTTGTGGCCTGTATATCTGGTTGGTTAGTGCTTGAGGAATAGGAAATTAGTTGTTCCCTGCACTTTAACTCACTTGAAGAGTGGTTATCTTACATTTTTCGGTTAATGACTGGGAAGGTTTTGTAATGGATTCTAATCTTTGATAGGTTTTTGAGGATGCATACAAATCTCCATTGAGCATTATCATGCTTGATGACCTTGAAAGGTAAAATCTGTTGATTTATATTAGTCAACCGCTGTTGTCCTGATCATTACGACTTGAGTGAATTGCTGTGCAGGCTACTAGACTATGCCGCCATTGGGCCTCGATTTTCAAATTTGATAAATCAGACATTATTTGTCCTTCTGAAGCGTGTTCCTCCAAAGGTTGCTTCTGCTCCCCTTGCCTTTTTTTCACAAATCTTCTCTGGAAGTTAATGCTAGCAAAGTTACTAGTGTTGTTGAATTGAGAATGCTTGAAGGTGAATGAGCGGGAGTTAGTTCCCTTTCCCTAGGAAATGAAAAATATGACTGACAAAGGAGAGAGCAAAAATCACTAGTCATGTCGCCGAGGGCCAACACAATAATGATGTCATGATGCAGGTGCTGAGTCCAGTCTTTCCTCTAGGCTGTCCACGGGGAAGAAACTTTTGTTATATGTGTTTCCGCAAGACTGAGTGCACTACCATATACAGAGGCATTTTAGCATAAAAAGACGACATATAGAATGTTATAGGTAATTTTGCTTTCACTAGGTAAGCATTAGGCTATGTACCCCTGTGCATTGTGATTCTAATAGTATTGTACTAGTTGTTTTATCTCTACAGATTTAGTTGGTGGTTTCTGACTTACAAGGTTTGATTTTGGTGTCATTTTCGCATTACTGAGTTGTTTAGCTTAATATATATGTGCATTTGGCTTTCTTTTTTCCAGGGAAGGAAGCTTCTTGTGATAGGGACAACAAGTGAAGTGAGTTTCTTGGATTTCAACTTTTCCTCACTTTCCATGTGCCCACATTGAAGTCAGAGGACGCTAAGAAGGTAAACTACTGTAGATGCTATTTTGGGGTTTTGCATGTAGTATTCTTGTTTCTGCCATTCTTTCTCTATCTCTCTTCTGCTGGAAAACGTGAAATATAAGGGAAGAAATGTGCAGCAGTCTTGTTTTAAGGACAATTATATCTGCTTTTGACAACCACTCATTTGTTTGACTTCACTTGGTTCTGATTGTCTTGCTAATATTGGGGGTCTAGAGGTGCTCGTATCCAAACACCTTTTAGCAGATTTCAATCCAAGATGAGGGATTTTGGATTAACCATCGGGACTAGCCTAGACATTGTGAATTTTATGGAAACTAATATTCCCGTGCACAGAAATAGAGACCTTAGCTTTTGTGTTTGGTTCTCCTTTTCTTATATCCTCAAGAGTGGGGGAGTTTGGGTGGGTAATGGCGTTGGAGGGGATGGGCTGGTTTATTAGAAGTCATGTGGTCGATGTATGAGAATAGTTCCGATCTCTATATTTATTTCTTATTTCTATTTTTATCCTTTTATTTTATTTGTCATTATTACTATTATTACTATTTTCTTTTTGGTACCCATATTTTTGCTTTTGTAGTATATTTTAAGCTTTTACTTCAGGTTCATCGACCGCCGACCCCAACTGTTTGGGATAAAGGTGATGTTGATGTTGATGTTGATGTTGATGTTGATGTGATGTTGATGTTGATGTTGATGTGGTCGATGTATGAGAATAGTTCCGATCTCATTCAATGTGCCGGATTAACAATAGGCGGTCCAGGGGGGAAGAAACTTCTGTTATATGTGTTTCCTCAAGACTGAGTGCACTATCATATACAGAGGCGTTCGACATCACCATAGAGCTACATATATATGTATATTTTGCTTACTTTTTGTTTCCCTTCAGGTGTTGGAACAGCTTAACGTTTTCTCTGAAGATGATGTTCAAGAAGCTGCCGAGGCGTTAAATGACGTAAGCTTTTCAGATCTGTCAACTTGTGCCTTCTTATGTTTTGCCGTGTTAAGAGTGACCATTTGCGACAGAAATTCGTTGAGTCGCGTGATTCAGGACTTAAGAAGATAACGTCATTCTCCATGCTATTTTCGTTTCCATTTTAAAATGTTTGCCTGCAGCGCAGTTGGAGAGAGAAGTTCTAACTCGTGCTTTTGTGCTCATCTTTTCTTAGATGCCAATCAAGAAGCTTTACATGCTGATAGAGATGGCAGCCCAGGGTAAGCACGGTAGAGCTGCAGAGGCCATCTACTCTGGCAGAGAGAAGATCGATATTGCGCATTTCTATGATTGCGTTCGTGACATCAATGGTTCGCCAAAACGTGGCTAACCAACTCCAACTATATATCATCCCATGTTTATTATTTTCACGTGATCTGTATAAACGATTTGCAGTCTGCATAAGTTGATTATTTGTTGAGTAGCAACAACTTTGCAAGTTATATTTAAACAAGGTGGCAACAGGGTGTTTTTTTAGATATTCTCGCAAGTTGTTAGTCTCCTAGGTGTATTAAAACCCATTCATTCACAGGTGTTGCCGGTTGCCATTTCAAGCGATTCCTTGAGGTCCTCCTCCTTGTATGTGTGTCTATATATATGTGTGTATGTATATGTATATGTATATGATGGACTTATTTTTTCTGCTTTATTTTTTCTGCTTTTAATACACCATACGTATAATTTTGCGACAAATTCAGTCAAGCTTTGAATCGCTTAGACGCTCGAAACTTCACTGGAGCTTGGCCAAGTAGTAAATTTCTCACTCAAACTCAACTCGAAAAGAAAAGCTCAACTCGTAGAGAAAATCGAGATATTCAAATGTGACTTTACTTAATTTATATGTTTTTGATAATCTATGGAAGTAAATGTGATTAGGCTTGGGAGATTATCAATTTGAGTATTTGCGAGTTAAACTACGATGTTGTATGGCACATTCATATTTAAATACGTATTCTGTTCGGTTTGCTTTAGGCATATAACAGTCATCATGTAGTTGATTGGAACGTTTATCACTTAGTACGTATATATATTATGGACTTATTTTTTTTCTGCTTTTAATACGCCATATGTATAATTTTGCGACAAATTCAGTCAAGCTTTGACTCACGCACTTAGATGCTCAAAACTTCACTGGAGCTTGGCCGAGTAGCAAATTTCTCGCTCAAACTCAACTTGAAAAGAAAAGCTCAACTTGAAAAGAAAATCGAGATATTTATATTTGACTTTTACTCGGCTAAATTTGTAAGTTTTTTATAATCTACAGAAGTGACGTAAACGTGATTAGGCTCGGGAGATTATCAATTTGAGTATTGGCGAGTTCAACTACTGGCACATTCATATGTAAGTATGTACTCTATTTTTTTTTTTTTACTCGAGGTTTCGTATGGCCAACGAGCTTGCGCTCGAACCAGCGGTAAAGCTTTAAGAGAGGCGGAGGTGGGGGCACGTGCCGGAGAAAGAAAGAGAGGATGTGGTTTTGGTCTTCCTTGTTCTTGAAGACCGCACAAAAAAACCTTCAAAAGTGAAAAGAGGAGAAAGAAAGAGAGTTTAAACGGGAACATTGAATGTGGCTTGTGCAAAGTCTTTTTCCAAGTCTGCGGTTGCCAGAGGAGAGAGAAAAGAAAGGCTTGATTTTAATTTTTTTTATTTTCCAACTAGTCCACGTCACTAGACACGTGCTGTTATTTAAGTGGAGCAAGCATGCCATATAAGCTGATGACTTGGTCACCACTAACCATTAAATAATTTCTCATCTAGGGAGAAGGGTGAGATATATCAAGACAAAATTTCTAAAAAAAGTACACATAAGAAGAATCAGGTTTTTCTTACAAACGCCACCTTTCCTTTGCGATGAGCATCCTCTCCGCCATGCCGAGCCCACTCTCTGAGGGCCTCTCCGGTGGCGATGATTGTGCTTTCTAGTGGCACCAAGAGGCTGAGGCCTTCGGTTGCAAAGCCGTTATCTCCACAAAATCATTCTTTAATCGATTGTTTAGCATGATATCATTCTTTAATTAATTATTTGGCGCGATATAAGATCAAGTCCCTCGCTCTTTAATCATTTAAACCTTTCGCTAAAAAAAAGTTTCGATATGTTATCAAGAACTTAAAATTAATCACCTACTTTTAAGGTAGCTCTCTCGAACTAGCATGCCATTCTTAGACCCCTCGTTCTACAACGGGTCTGCTCTATAAAATGAGGATTTGCTCCATCGATGTTACAATCAAATTTGGTAGCACAAACCTCTACCTAACAATAACTCAAACATCATCATCAAGCCACGCCTTGCTCCTACTTATTCGATTTTAAATCTGCAATTCACCAATTAATAAAAAAGATGTGACAATTTTGAATTTCTTATCCTATCATATTCAGTCTTATCAGTCTTATCCTAGCAACAAACCAAGGCCAACCACAGTCTTAAGGTTTTCTTTGCCCTAAAATAGTTGAAGCATTCCTAGATTTACCGATATTGACTAGTAGAATGCTATACAAAATTTTTCGAACATAAGACTTCACCCTTTCTTTCTCGAATTTTCAAAGGAAAGCCATAAATAACCAGGAAGAGCCGACAAACTGGGTCGAAATTTCTAATTTCCAACCATTATGCCTTTTCCCTCCACCATCAAACCACCAATATATCAAAGCCGAAAACCAAATCCGAGTACCCTTTAGGAATTGTATCATGCCCATCGAATGATTCAAAAACTCATCCAATAGTCGCACAACTCTTACACTGAATAAGAATTTTAACAGAGAAAATCGATAACAGGACTTTCATATTTCAAATGAAGATGACAGACAACCTGTCCAGTTCCCATCCAAGTCCCCATCAAGTTCATAGTTCATACCATATCTATCTATTCTGTGAAGTTGGCCAAGGCTCACCGCCATTAGCAGACAAGGGTAGTAATCACATCCCGATGACTTTAGTAATGGGTTGAATCACATGAATAACATGCACCATTCAACAATGGAAACCAAAACTATCTTGACCTCTCAATGCTTGCTTAACGAAACGGATGTCCTCTTAAAAATTTGATCTGATGTTGCTTCACTAACTTTTCAGCAAGCAGAGCAGGCAAAATACATCATACAACTAGGGCAAACAAAAAACATTGAGCTATAATTGTATCAAAGTCCGTGCAAGGAACTATCAACTCGGAGACCAAACACAAAACACTACCCCAAAGACCTTGAATGTAATGCCCGTAATTAGAAGTAATAAGAACTCAACGCTTCTTGGAGACACCAACAGTTTTCCCTCTACGTCCAGTAGTTTTTGTGTGCTGGCCACGCACTCGCAGGCCCCAGTAGTGCCTCAAACCACGGTGGTTCCTGCATTATTGTGGCCAATGTCAACTACTGATCATGTTCCACTTCCAGAAAATTCCAGGGACAAGATGTCCATATTGCGGGAAAAAACAGAAAAAAGAGGAAGTTCTGTAAAAAACGAAAATAGCAGAAATACTCTACTTACAAGAACATACCACAATAAAGAATTGGGATGCAGAAGGAAAAAGACCATCGGACAATACTATTTGTTAAACATGGGACAGCAATATAAATCAATCTTACAGCAACAAAATAAGCAAATTCCAGTCACCTGATCTTCTTCAACCTCTCCAAATCATCCCTCAGCTTCATGTCCAATGCATTTGAGACAACCTGAGAGTATTTTCCATCCTTGTAATCCTTCTTTCTGTTCAAAAACCAGTCTGGAATCTTGAACTGGCGTGGGTTGGCAACAATGACCATGAGGTTGTCTAGCTCAGCAGCAGTCAATTCACCAGCCCTGGTAGAAAAAACATTGTAGCATTAACAACATTGCAATTATCTTGCACCGAATTTAAAAACAAATCATACAAGGGACATCTCACATTTGTAGAGAATATTAAATGCACTTTAGATAAAATAAAACAAGAAAAAAAAAGGAACTTTGACAGAAAGCACATGGGGTGCTGCAGATAGATAACGGGTAGAGATTTTCCTAAGCCATCAGCGAATACCTACACAACCCCAAGGTAGAGAATTAAGTCCCCAAGTCATTTATAGATTTAAACCACGTAAAAGCACGAACTAAAATATTGAAGATTCCACCAATCCAAGTGCCTATCATTGTTACTGATTGAACCCATGAAAATGACAGAGGCAATTGTCTCGCTAGATAATGGACCTCCTCATAAAACCATGGAATCATCCCGTATATAACTATAACTGTGCAGATCTTTCGAATGCCACGGACTCAGAAGATCAGACCAAACACCAGTTGTCTTCTCAAATTCTACAATTCGGATTCAAAGCAAGTCACAGACTTGACAAAAGGTTAAACTCATCGCTTATGCTCTTTTGCAATTCCATACTTCAGCTCAGCTAAAAAACAATAAACAAAGACAGCTTTTCCCAATTCCTACTCAGATTACAAGACAATTTACCCGAAATCCATACGTTCCTCAGATCATCCACACAATTTGCAGATTGCAGATGCCACAAAGACAGTACTAGTGTAGATTCGACCCATAGTGGTAAATTTTTTAAAATTCACAGAATTTCTGTAACTATCGCAATAGCATGTATACCGCATCCATCTTGCTAAAGAGAAATACAACGCACACAGCACATGGAATGCTGCATCGCCGCACTACTCCGCGACCAGAATCAAATGAAACACAACGACTGCTCGGGAAGCGGAAGACAGAAGTAGCCGAACCTCTTGTTCATGTCGACGTCGGCCTTCTTGCAGACGATGTTGGCGAAACGGCGGCCAATACCCTTGATGGAGGTGAGAGCGAACAGGATCTTCTGCTTCCCATCGACGTTGGTATTCAGCACACGCAGAATGTGCTGGAAATCCTCGTTTGCCACAAGAGACTGCCCAATTCCACACCCCAATCAGTCACTCGAGGAAACAATCGCTTATTACCATCAAAATGATCGAACGGAACGAAAGCCGAAACTCGAATCAAGCGAATCGAGCCAAGCAACAGCAGCTTACCATCGTAGTAGTTGCGCTTGCTAGCGACCGAGGGGAAGAGAGAAGAGAGGGAGGAGTCCTGCACAAAGAGACGGCTGGAGGAAGGAGCAGGGCTAGGGCTTTGCGTGCGTATTTATAGTGGACGTCTAGTTCCGATGGTTTTTCTTTTCGTCTTCTCACTTAATTATTGGAGAATAAAATATCTCTTTTAAAAGTCATAAATTAATGTGAATAATTAAATTCAATCAAGTAAACTCTATGTATCATATGTATCTTTTTCTAAAAGAGAATTATCATTTGGTCCTAAATTTTATTGCGGATACCAATTTTAGCCCTAAATTTTCAATTTGCCAATATAATGATGAACCTTTGCAAAAAATTCAAATGTAGCCTTTTCAGCTTAGGGCACTAAAAGTATTTGATAGTTCACTTAGAATGTTGTTTCTAGTAATTATTCATGTTAGCATGTCGCGTAGGATGGTTGGCAATGACTAGATGCCATGTCACCAATTTCCTATTGCAATTGCTCAAAATATCACATTAGTATTTACGCAAAATATTTAGGACTATATTGGCAAATTAAAAAGTTTAGAATTTACTAACATCCATACAATAACTCTTGGATTGATTTGGTAATTGTCACCTAAAATAGGCTTTTCAGACATTGAATGAACTCATTTTGATGGAACTATTTTTACATTTGCAAAAAGAATTTTAAAAGATTTTCCCCAAAAAAAAAGGAAACTTAAAGAAAATATACTTTGGAAATTAAATGCCGAGTCTTTTCTTTTGGCAAATAGTGAAAATAAAAGGACTAACATTTGAAATAGAGGGAAAATTTTTTAAAATGTACAACTATATCATGAATGATATACACATAAAAAATTTAATTTGACTAAGCTCGATGCTAGAATATACTAAAAGAAAGTGTGTCTAACTATATCATAATTCATATACAAGTAGTAAAACTAAGCCTGTTAAACGATTGAGCCGAAAATGGTCTGAATCAAATTAACCCATTTATATGCAAAGCAAATTTAGCAACTCATACCCAAACCTACAAGATATTCATTTTTAGCAATTTTTCTCCTTATACTATTGCTTTCGAAGAATAGGCAGCTCCATGAACCAACTTGTCGAGGTGGTGAGGGAACTCAAAGGTCAAGTTATGAATGAGGGTGAAGGTGGTGCGAAAGGCCGGCTTGAGCAATTCACAAATCATAAAATGAGTACGGCCTTTAATTTTACGTCAAATATAGACAAGATTGTAATATTTGTGCTTGATGCAAGCCCAAAGTTACATTTTTTCTCGCAACGAAGGCAAATTTATACTAATTTATCATCTTTTGGTGATTTCCCAAAATTATATCTCTCAGGAACAACCTATGTATTTGCCACACAACATACTTGTCGGCCAATTATTGCATCATCATTTGTGTTTTTTTATTGGAAGAAAACACTACAATTGGATTCAAATCTTTAAATTGTTAGTCATGAGACAATACCTCTTAAAATCATCCTCAAATTAATATCACATAGGCTAACATCATCATGAAAAATAATAGGAAAAAATTACAAAAAATATTCTAAACATATTGTAACTGTACCAATTTTGTCATAAATCCCTTTTTTTTTATCAATTTAATCTTAAACATTTTGCATTTGTATCAATTTAGTCATTCTAGCCAATTTAGATCGAAAATCGCTGACATGGCATGACCAAAGCTGACATAGCGCAAACGATGCTAATGTGACCAATGTGTAATATGATTTTAATATTTTTTAGAATTCTTTCTTTTTCATTTTTTCTTTTCTTTTCTTTTTTTTTCCTCTCTTCTTCTTCTTCTTCCTCCTCAAGCCGGTCACGAAGCTCGGTGACCGGCCAAAGGCAAGGACCGATGAAACTCGCCCCCCCTGGTCCCTCACGCAACAACGACAAGGCGCAACCTCTCCGGTGGCTGGTGGAGCCGAGCTTTGCCATGCTCGGGGACCAGCTTGAGGAGGGAGAAGAAGATAGAAAATATATATATATATATATATATATATATATATATATATATTAATAACTAATCACGTTAGTGCCGGTTACGCCATATCAGAGATTTCCGGTCCAAATTGATCGGAATGGCTGAATTGGCACAAATTCGAAAGTTTTAGGAATGAATTAACATGAATGCAAAAAGGTTTAAAACTAAATTGACAAAAAAAAAGGTTTAAGATTGAATTGAAATAACTACAATAAGTTTAAGACTTTTGTGAGGATTTTCCTAAAATAATAGTGAGACCAAAATCACAAATCTTTCGAAGTACACGGATGGGGACGGAAATGTATCTACCGTTGATCCCGCCTTTTGTCGTTTGGGTCAATAGATGCAAAGCGCCATATGATGCCTTTCGACTGCGTGAACTTTGGGCGTGCATGAGAACCATTCTGTTTCAGAAATAATTTCTATAACAGAAATAGATTTTTCTATTTCTGCCAGAAATAAAAATTTTTTGTTTCTGATTTTGGGCCAAAATCTATTTCTGGAACAGATTTTTATTCCAGAAATAGAAAAATAGATTTATGTTGCCAAACGAGTTTCTGTTCCAAATTTATTTCTGAAATAAGTTTGGAACAGAAACGGAAAATAAAAACGTTGTCATGCGCGCCCTTTCTTCCCCAACGAAAGAGAGTCCCGTTTCCTCATCTCCCTCAGCCTCGCATATACACAAACAGTTCATGGGCGCTCTACATAATCCATCATCAAACCCGAACCTCAAATCAATGTCCATCAATTTCCAAAGTTAGCGTGAGCTAGGCTGCTTAGCCAATGAAAACTCAGTCACAAGCTGAATCTTTCCTCTGCGCACCATCAATGAAGTATCTTTGAAGTGCCGTCACTACCTAAAAGAATCAACCTATCAAACTGAAAAGGACTAGAGAACTACAAGAAATCACTTGGCGACCAATTGGTTAATCTTTTGGGCATTATCATAAAAGTCTTGCACTTGTCAAGAATTTTCAATTTGAGCATAACTATGTATCAAATCATAGATATATCGACTTGTCACCAAATCATATCGGGGGTGCTGAAAGCCAAGAAGCCTCTTTACTTGATAACGCGATCTTATATGCTTTTTATACATTCATGTGGCATCTCTCCATATATTAGTTTGAGCTTTTGGATTAGAATTTCTCACATGATATCATAGTTAATGTTACACCTTTCTTTAAGGATGAGGAATAACCATTTGAGTTTTTCATTTGGGATCAAGGGTTCCAAAGTCAAGAAATTGTTTCTGGAATTTGATCGACACAAAGCTACTATAATACCATGTAAAAAAGTCCAATCGAAAAATTTAAGTTAATAGATAAAAAGATACTATCTGAATATGAATAGCATATATATTCCTATTATCAAGTGACTTGGGGCAATATCTCAACACTTAGCATTGAGATCCATTCCTTTAGCTGTTTAATAGACAGTCTCCAACAGAAAGTTCCCATCCGTTGTAAAGTTCTTGATATCATCTTATTGATCATGAGTGGTCTATATCAAACAAAGTAAGAGCAGTCATTCGTGAAATTTTACACTTTGTATGCTTGTGAATCATGTAAGTATTTCATTCTCGACGAGCAGTGGACTTTCGCATTGACCTTTGGAACTTGCTTGTTTGCATGTCGAGTTTCTTTCCTTCTATAGCCAAGTATTTGGATTTGGCAAATTACTATCGGCTTCTGGTCAAAATTGGCCTGCAAAACTACATTGGCAAATCATTAAAAGGTTGAATATTAAATTGCCTAAATTGAAAAGTTATGACTTGAAGTGCTCTCATTATTTTCAAAAAAAAGACCTCATCCTTTTGCTTTTTTTGAAATTTTTCTTTTTATTTTATTCTTTTTTCTCTCCCCTTTCCTACCATCGACGTCAAGTGCGGGTCGGTCTCACTAAATTGGGTGACGGCCGCCCTCAGCCCACCAGGCAAGGGCTGCCCTCACTCTCTCCCTCTCCTAGGCTGGCAAGGCCAGGCATCAAGTGAGGGTTGCCCTTGCTCGTCTAGGCAAGGGCTACCCTTGCTCACTTGCCTAGTCTAATGCTGGTTGGGGATAGGAGAAAAAAGAAAAGAAAAAAGAAAAGCAAAAAAATGTAAAAAATTAAAAAGGAAAATATCCTTTGACCATGCCTTTTTTTGAAAATGATTTGAGCACTTCGAATCCTTATTTGAAACGAATTTACTTCATGCCATTAAGAGTTTTCCCTAATAAAAATTTAGGACCCAACCTAAAAAAAAAAGGAAAAAGAAATAATAACAGAAGAAGAAGAAGAAATGAGCGAGTAGCAGAACCCCGGCCGGATCGAGCTAAAACCCTAGTCGTATCGCGCCTATGGGAAAATGAACTGAAGGAAGAAGAAAACCAGAAGACAGGAATGGCGAACCGGCGTTGCCTCCAAGCGCTGACCCGCCACGCCACCTCTCTCTCCTCGTCGGTCCGCCGCCTCAGGACTCCGCCTTCCCTCTCCTCTCCGTTTCCTCCTAAACCGCTCTTCGAAGCTCGGCAGGTGTCGCCCAGTCTCGAGCCGAACCGGTACCCTCTATGGCAGACGCGGTCGCGTCTCTTCTGCTCCAACAGGACGAGCGAGGACGACGAGGCTGACGAGGAGGACGAGGACGAGGAGTCGGACGGCGAAGGAGGCGAGGTCTTGGAGGAGAGCGATTGCGAGACCGGCAAGTCTTCGTCACGTTCCAAGTGGGAATACACCGCTGAGGAGAGAAAGGCTGAGGCTGCCGCAATTGGGTACACAGTGCTCGGCCCTTTGGAGAGGTCGGACCGGGTTTTCACGCCTTACGAGCCGGTTTTCGCCGTCGTTCAGGTTCGGTGATCCGTGCTGTTGTTCAGTGGCTTTTGAGAGTGGAATGAGAGGCGTGGTGTTGGTGTTTCGCTTGTTTGTTTTTTGGTTTGGTTGTATTGATTTGTTTAGCTGTTAGACATGTGGTGTGTAGATTGGTTCGCACCAGTTCAAGGTGAGCAATGGGGACTGCGTTTTCACGGAGCGGCTCAAGTTCTGCGACATCAATGACAAGGTACATTGCAAGCTGATGAATGTTGCTCAAGAACCTTGACGCGGGTGCTTTGATTTTTCTTGAAGCACTAGTTCCTATTGAATTGTCTTTACCAGTCTCTGTTGGAGTTCCAATTGATCATGAATCAAGTCTAAAGTTAGCTTTTGAGCGGTACTGATGCTTATGGCGGGAATGACATTTTATTGCAGAAGAATTGTCTTGGGTGAATGAACATAGTTTATTTTCTTTTAGAACACCGTAATGACCACCTGAGAGACTACAGAAAACACAGTTCTTTTCTTCTCTTTCCGTATTAATTAGTACTCGACTTGTACCTAGCCTTCAGTTTTCTTGATGTAGCAGATTAGTAGTTTGTTTCGGTCCTGGTGCATGGTCTTCTGCTCTTTTTGCCTCAAAATGCTCAGTGATAGCTCATTATTTACTGATACTACAACAAAATTTGTTCTTTGGATTGATCCATTGAACCATCAACCGTCTCATTGGAGTACACCTTCCGCTAAATCTAGGAGAGTTGTGGGGATAGTTGCCATGTGGAGTAGCTATTGTGATCTTCCATTAACAGGGTTTATTTATATAGTTTTGTTCGTTCTAGTTCCATTCCATTCTCCTGGAAGTGTGTTATTCACTCGAGTAAATGAGGCAAATTGTCTGCATTTTCTTTTTTGCATAAATGGAAGCTTCTATTCATGATTGCATTGTTCCTCCTTGAATTGGATGTGCCAAATTATTATTATCTGTCCCTTATGAATGATGGGGGGTATTTCCTTTGGACTTGCGCTTCTTTTTTAAACTTGGGCCTGCCCATAAATTATTGTATGAGCATAATGTTCTGTAGCTGGGTTTGCCTAGTTTTCTCTGTTTTTCCTCCTTTGTCCGATAGAATTGTGTAGTCGATGCTTAGAACTTCTTATGTGATGCAGTTGATTTTGAACAAAGTTTTGCTACTCGGCTCACAGACTCAGACAATTGTTGGCCGACCGACAGTTCCAGATGCAGCTGTACATGCAGTTGTCGAGGAGCATGTGAGTTTTGCATCATCATCATCATCACCCATTTTCTCATTTTTTTCTTTTAAAAAAATGACAGATCATACTGTGCTTATTTGGCCTTCCAATGAAATAGCGTTGAATACCTCAAATGATATTGGAAGTGTGAACTTAAGTTCCAAGAATTGGCATGTCTCATGTAAATGATCTGTCGAGTTGAGTTATTTGTGAAATCTTGTTTGGTTCTGATACTTTGTCAGATCCGTAACAGGTGAGGACTTATCTGATTTGCCCTTTGTCTAGAATTTCTTAATTGGAATTTATCAAACCCATACAACATGATCAATTAATCGTGGGATGAAAGGAACTTCCTTTTATACAGATGTTTTTTGCTATTTAGTCATATATGAAGGCATTGTTCCACTGACAACATTTTCCTTGCTCTTTCTACTTACTGCCCTGTCCAGTAAGAATTGAGTCCCTTCTAAAAGTCAGGATATCATCTTTTGTCTCCATCGTATGACGGCTAACTCTTTCTTTTCATTTAATACTTCAGGCATTAGATGCAAAAGTAATTATTTTTAAGAAAAAGAGGAGGAAGAACTACCGGCGAACTAAAGGACACCGACAGGTACATCATATGTCAGCAGATGAGAAAATGATTGTTTCGTTGTTCATTGACCTTCTGGTTCTTTCTCCTGCCCCATCTTTTCCTTAGGAACTTACCAAGTTGAGGATAACTGACATTCAAGGAATTGAGAAACCTGAGAAGACAGACAATGAGAAACCCGTCAAGTCAGCAGTTAAGAAGTCGGAGAAGGTCTCTGTTGCAGCATAGGAGTAATTTTTTCCATGGTCATCCTCCAATAATGGCTTGAATGCTACTTCTGCATCATGAGCACCGGTTGGACCTGCTGCATGTCCACTGAAAGGATTTGCCTGCTGAGTGCCGAGCACCTTTTAAGATGGTAATGCGATCATAGCCGCAACAGGACGTGCTTGGAGTCTCCGGATTTTTCTGGTGAATCCTGATTGCTCCAATTGAAGTAGTTTTTCTAGGATCATGAGAGCAGTAATCTTGCTTCTTATCCAGATATGACTGATGAATCACATGTTGCAAGAGATCTTGTGTTTAGATCACTGCAAGGCATCAGGGCAGAGCTTTTCTGTACTTCATTTATTGGATCGAATGCTTCTTATGGTTTTTGATTTTTTTAATATTGCAACATACCGGGGATAGTTTTGATTCAATCTGCGGCATTGCTAGTCAAAAAACTCTTCAGAGAGATGGGCGGTGCTGCTGTTTGCATGCTGCAAAAAGTAGGCAAGAGATGGTTGCAATCATTTATGGGTCGAATTTAATTTCTTGTTCCTTATACCAGTGTTATCTCTGTCATTAGCTTGCTAACTCGGGAGAGGTTGTTAACATAGACGGTGTGCATTGTTGCTAGTGTAAAGAAGAGACTAATGTATCGTATCTGATGATGATACGGGCCATGTACTCTATGGGTATTTATATTCGCTGCGATGAGGAACTCCACTTTCTATAACATTACGGATCCTGTCTTTTAAAAGAGTATGTGCGGGTATCCATTAACTTGGTCATATGACTCCGTTGGAAAATCGAAATTATGTCAATCAAATACAGAACTTGTAGATGATTTGTGTACTGTGGATTTGGAAGCACGTAATGTGGTCACTGGGTTGTCCATGATGCAAGCGGGACCATGTCGTCTGAGCGGAAACAGAGCATACTCCTTTCCTCATTGCTGCCCAAAATAACCAATCTTGATGATCGTACCGTCAGAAGGTGCTGTCCCGTTGACCCGAAAGTCATTATATCCCGATTTGGATTGTCCATCGTCACGTTCTTGTTTCGTTGATCACAACGTCTATCGTGTCCTTGTCCTCATTTCGATTTTCACTATGATCACTTTTAGAATGAGCTTTGTAACTTCTTGGGGCTTCTTCGCTGAAAGCTTGTGGGAAAAATACAAACTTGTCCCATTCCTCTCCTTGAAAAATACACCCCACTTAATCAAGAAAAGATGGCACGATGTGCCGAATTAACCGTCGGTTTAGCTTTGTGCAAAAAAGCTCGCATTTTGTCTAGTGCGTGTAGACATTTTCATAATCATGAATCAAAGAGTTTTGCCCATGAGTATTGTTGCATCAACTGATACTTTCGGATCTCAAAATTGAAGGGGGGGGGAAGAGGGG
>JAGVVM010007021.1:0-23940 GCA_019149425.1 Psidium friedrichsthalianum
AGGAATAAAATAGTTCCTCCTGCTATTTTATTTAGGTATCTAACCAACCTACCAAAAATGGTTAGTGGCGACTCCGGAATTTTAAAATTGTTTGAACAAATCAAAGTTGCGAATTGATAAGGCTTGGGAGAGCTTGTATTAGGTTAATCACTTAATTAGCCCGATAATCCATTAACCTGAAATCGTAAAACCGATTTTTAGGTCGCGACAGTAGTTCGCCTCGTGGTAGGTTGAAAACGAAACTCCTTGGACATGCCGCTGGCAGGATCTCCTGTAGCATACCAAATTGTCTCGCCACCCTGATAGGATAATAGGCAGTTCCACCTGCGCAGCCTAGTAAGGGGACAAGATTCCTATCTATTCCGATGATACGGGCTTCTAACATCCTAGGCCAGGTCAGGCACCAGCGAAGCTGTTTCGGCTCTAAGTCTCCTAATAGTTTCATCTAATCTTTGAAAGATAGCTTGTTGACAGAGGATTGACATTTCAAGAAGGACCTAAGTGGGTAGATATATCGGCTAATTTCATAGCATCGGGCACGCAGATTAAAGGTTTTGATATGTGAGGTGAACCACATGTAGAGAAGACCATTAGCGGCTTGGAAGGTACCCTTTGGGTGGATTGGAAACGGCTTAAGGAGAGAAAGGTCTCGGCTAAGATCATGTAAGAGTAGTTCCAGTGGTAGCACGCTTGCTTGGCAATATGGACCATGGAAGGATCAAACGTGGTTTTGGAAGTAGGGAATAGGACAAAAGCGAAAAAGACCAGGATAAATACTCTAGCCGGTTTAAGACCAGCTTCGATCAGAAGGGACGAGTAGTTGTTGTAGAGGAATGAGAGGGTAAACTTGCCAGAGTTAGATTTGAGGATTTTTTCAATTTCTGTGGTCTTGAAACGTAGAAATTTGGACAAGGGTAGGGTGGAATCCTTCCCTAACACTGGCTGCACAATGTGGTCGTCGAACTCTACTCCAATGATTGCCGTATACTCTTCTAGGGTAGGTGTAATCTCTAGTCCTCGGAAGTAGAAGGTCATTGTCTCTGAATCCAGAACCTCGCCAATGCCTGAATGAGAGTGGGTTGGTAGTTCACCTTGATGAGATCTACTAAACGCCCCAAGCGTTCTTCGACGTAGGCCTGATCGTCTGGGTTGAGGCGGCCCCACCATGCTGTGAGCTCCTTGCGTGGGACTGGGATGATTTTGATATTTGATTTTCCCATCTATTTTTGAATATGCAAGAATGTACTAAAATAAATTACCACGGGTTATAATGTAAAATGAATGGGTATGCGATGCAAATGCACTAGCCCAATTTCATATTTTATATTGATGAAATAAGGGTTAAGCACTCCTATTTGACCAAAAAAATTCAACTATGGAGTTTTAATCCAGATTTCTTTCGAAGAAAATTATGCAATTGGCTAGACTCACTTAATGATTGGAATGAAAGCCATTGCCACACCAATCTACTAAAAACCTCAAAAAGGAGTTGAAAAATATGCGGATACATCCCAAAAAATTCCTAATACATCAAGTTTAGAGGAGACAAGGGAGGATGCGGAAATATAACATCTGAAATTCTGGAGTAAAGACCTAAGGTAGATGGGCGCGGCAACTACTAAGGGTGTCCCAAGTCAGATCATAAGTTGTCATGGGCAAAGTCAGCATATGTATCCATCTATCTTGGAGCTCCCTCCTACAGGCGAATCGTCATGACTCAATGTTGGTATTGTGGCATGGATTGCTCCATTGCTCCCTCGTGGTCGTCTCAAGAATTACAATATGACTTAGGGAGACTCTCTTTCTATCCTAAAAATAGCTTTCAAACCAATCATCCAAATGATGGCTTTCCTATGTATGATATGCATGGTATGCAGCACTTAAAATATGCAGAACTAGTTACAAGTTCAAGGTAAGAAAACTTCATTAACCAGACCATTTTTTTTTTTTTGGTTTTAGGTATACCAACCGTCCAATTCACATGCGCATGAGATAAGTGAGGAGTGGACTCTAGAAAATAAAAGAAGAGATAGGTATGGACCTAAAATGGCTCCCACTATCTACGTTGACAACTTTACCCACAAGTGCAATCAAATATCAAGTGAGAAGAATTGTCAATTCAGATAATGAGTGGGATCAAATATGGTCAACCCAAGTGCCTCAAACGCAAGAGTTTTGCATATCGATCCCTATCTATGGCTACCTAGGAAAAATATTTTGCGGCTTGGGTTTAGGCGCTTGTGTGTGTAGGTGTAGTGATCCTCAGAATATGCAAGACATGCACAGCAATTGGTATCAAAACAACGCTTCTATATTGCGAAAAATAAACAATCAACCAAAACTCCAATCCTGCACAAGACATGTCAACACTCACTCCATCCCTTATAACTCTCATTCTGCAAAACCATTTAACACTTATAGAATGAGTTTCAAACAAAATCGCCAAAAGCGAGATATCCATGAAATTGGCCTAAGTCCACTAAGGCTTTTAAAATTTCGAAAAGATTCAAGTACTCAAATTGGTGCCTTCTTTTTTCGAAAATTCAAAAATTCTAGCTCCCCAGTGAAGTCGCCAAGCTGTCGCGACCTAAAAATTTCGATTGATGAAAAATTTTCAGGTTAACGGATTATCAGGTTAATTGAATTGACTAACCTAATACGGACCCTCCCAAGCCCTACCGAATCGCAACTTTGGTTTTTGTACGAATGATTTTAGAATTTGGAGTCACTACTAATCATTTTGATAGGTCGATTAGGAACCTAAGTAAATTAGCGAGAGAACTAAATTACTTCTACGAACCAAAGATTGTGAGTTCGGGGACTTGATTACACTAGTTAATTAAAACTAATGCCCTTTCGATACCTTAATTTTATGGATATCCTAATTTGGCAACTCAGGTTTGGTTTACTCATAAGGTTCTAGTGAGGTGATCTCTTTTTTTTCTCTTTTTTTTGTATTTTCACTTTTTTAAATGGAATACATGTGAATGACAGTTTTTGGAATTTTTAAAGTATTAAAAATTCTCTGAAGCCGAAAGAGGGAGTGAGCTAACGAATTCTGTGCAATGTTGCAACCTCTAGGAGGTGGCTCAGCCTATTCATTCTGGAGTCTGATGATTCAGAAATTAAATTGCAGAAAGTAAATTTAGCAAATAAAGGACCTCCAACAGGGAGGCTCTGCCTTAACTTGGCTTACCCTTTCTGAGGTTTAATGGTGCAAAAATTAAATTACAGAAAGTAAATGGAGCAAATAAAGGACCTCTAATGGGAGGCTCGACCTTAGCTTGGCCTACCCATTCTAGGGTTTAATGGTGCAAAAATTAAATTGCGAAAATTAAAGGCGACAAATAAAGGACCTCCAACGAGAGATTCGGCCTTGGCTCGGCCTACCCATTCTGGGGTTTGACAGTGCAAAAATTAAATTGCAGGAATTAAATGCGATAAATAAAAAACCTCCAACGAGGATTCGGCCGTGGCTCATCCTACCCATTCTGGGGTTTGATGGTGCGAAAATTAAATTGCAAAAATTAAATGCGAAAAATAAAGGACCTCCAACGAGGGACTTGGCCTTTGCTCGACCTACCCATTTTGAGACTTGATGATGCAAAAATTAAATTGCAGAAATTAAATGCAATAAATAAAAGACCTCCAACCAGGGATTCGGCATTGGCTCGGCCTACCCATTCTGAGATTTGATGGTGCGAAAATTAAATTGCAAAAATTAAATGCAGTAAGTAAAGAACCTCCAACGGGTGGGTCAGCCTTCCCATTCTAGGGTTTGATGGTACGAAAATTAAATTGCGGAAAGTAAAGTACAAGAGATCTTTACACCACCAAGTGGGGGGAAAGAGCCCACCGCAATTTGGGGTTCGGATCTGTTAAGCAGCAAATGCAAAAAATTGCAATACGAGTACGACATGTGGATACAAAAACATATGAATACGACATGGCACAATCGAAGTTCAAATCAATCCATTTAGGCGACAAAATTCTCAAAGATTTTAATGGTTAGGATCGTTACCTGATTTGATGGATTTGATTGCTGAATTCAGATCTCGTATCACCTTATGGATCAAGAATGCAGCTCAAACGAGGGAGATCAACTTGCGACTTGTGTTGATTGTTGGAGGAATTGGTGATGATAACACCTAATTTTAGGCTCCCACCATCTTCAAGATTCTCTCTTTGAAGAGAATTCTCTCTCTTTTTTTTATTTTTTCTTTCCCCCTAATTTTTCTTCAATCTCTCAAAACTCGCTCAAACATCCAAAATTTTCTTTCTCCAAAAATTCCCCTTTCAAGCTCACTTCTTCCTCCCTTTATAACCCACCATCTTTCTCCCATTCTAATTTTTTCACTAACTCTTCTTCATTTCATCTTCCATTCTCTATTCCCATCTCCTCTTCTTCATCTTCCATTCTCTATCTCCTCTTCTCCATTTCCTCTTCTCCATCTCCTCTTCTCCATCTTCCTTTCTCTATTCTAATTTTTTCACTAACGCTTCATTTTGTTATTTACAAAATAATCTCTCAAGTATTAGGTATTTGCACTCTAGTCCCTGAGATTTTAAATATTTGCAATTCAGTCCCTAGAGAAATATTTCTTTAAGTCCAAATCTCTTCACAATTTTCGACACACCTCCCCTACGCTTGGTCAAGGTTTCTAAAGTTGATTTTTTTTTTCATTTTCTCATTTTTTTTGATTTTCTATGAATTTTCGAAAATGAAAATGCTGAAAAATGCTGAAAATATGAAAAATCATTTTTTGATCAAATTTGGTTCCCTAAGCATGGCCAAGGTCCTCAACGTTGATTTTTCAATTTTCTCAATTTTTATTTATTTTTTATGATTTTTTGAAAATAAAATGGAGAAAAATACTGAAGATATAAAAAATTATTTTTTGCTCAAAATTGGTCCTCTAGGCCACGCCGAGGTTCCCAAAGTTGATTTTTTCAATTTTATGAACTTTTATGGATTTTTTAAAAAAAAATTCTAAAAATAAAATTGGCTAAAAATCAAGTGTCAACACTACTCGCTTCTGATAACACTGGCTGTGACGAATAGCTCGCAACCTCTTTTCATCGACATGTTCAATTGTTTACATCTCTACTTAACCCACTTTGCTTCTGATAGCTTCAGCTGCAACAAAATCCTCAGTGATGGACATCTACCTCAACTGGTGGCACCGTTTCCATATCATATACCAATGAAAAAGGAGTTGCCCCGATTAAAGTATGAATCAACATCTGGTATGCTATTAGTGTATAAGGGAGTCTTTCATGCCAATAGTGATAGTTCTCTACTGTCTTTAACAGATCTTCTTGATATTCTTGTTTATCGCCTCTACTGCACCGTTCATCTGTGAGCAATAAGGCAAGGAATTCAAATGTTGGATGTGAAACTCGTTAAAAAAATTATCGACCAATTTGTTGTTGAGATTTGAGCCATTGCCGATGATTATAGCCTCCGGCGCTCCATACTGGGAAAGATATATGGACGCAGGAACCTAGCCACATTCTTGCCTGTGACATTGGCCTATAAACTACCTTCGATCCACTTTGAGAAATAGTCAATAGCCACGAGTATAAAGTGGTGCCAGTTCGAAGCTTTGGGATTGATCCGTCCTATAACATCAATGTCCCCACATCGAAAATGGCCACGCATCCGACATCTAGTGTCGCTCATTTAGCGAAGCAGTGATTCTATCGCCATAGACCTAGCACTGGTGACAGAAGAAAACATGTCGATTACAATCAGCTTCAAGGTGAGCCAATAATACCTTATTCTCATGATCTTCTTACTTAACAGATGGCCATTCATATGGGGGCCACATTCTCCTTCATGGATTTCACTCATCAGCTGATTGGCTTCTTTAGCATCGATGCATCTCAGAAGGATAGAATCATATGACCTCTTATGTAGCACATCGCTGCTGAGGAAAAATTGTGACGGCAATTTCACCAAATACTTCATGTCGGTCGCCTCACTTCCTTATGGGAATTCTCTGCTCTGCAAGTATACCTTGATGTCATAGTATCATTGTCATAGTATCATGGCTCCCCATCTTCCTCTTCTTCTACTAGCGTGGAGTAGGTTGAATGCTTTAAGATCTCAATTCTCAAAGGCTTGATGTCAAAACCCGCAGTTACTTGGAACATTGAAGATAGGGTGGCCAATTCGTCAGGAAAACTGGTTTTGGACTCTAGGTAGATAATCGAATGCTATCTCATCAAACCATGTTTGAGTTGCCATTCTTCCACTTGCATTCCGTCTGGAGGATAATGAGGGTGAAATCGACATAAACTTGGAGTCTCTGGATGTCCATATCTACGGTAGCCTGCAACCCGAGAATACAGGCCTCATATTTAGCGATATTTTTGGTGCATGGAAACAATAGCTTAGCAGCTATTAGATAGTCTTGGTCATCTGGGGAAATGAGGACGACTTCAATGCCAAATCTTGACAGGTTAACAGCTCCATCAAAGTACATGACCCACTTTTCTACAGTCACCAGTAATCATGGTCATTGAGTAGGTCTATTTCATTATCTGTGTATAGCCCTACGGTGCTTTCTGCTAACATGTCTAATATCGCTCGACCCTTCACTATCTTCTGCTTCATGGTCTACACATCAAACTCGGATATGGGAATCTGCCACTTAGCTAACTTGCTAACCAATGTTGGCTTTTCCAAAAGATACTTAATGGGGTCACATTCAGTGATCAATATAATCTAATGATGAAGGTTGTACTACCACAATCTGTGCAACACTCAAACCAGAGCTACGTAAGTCTTCTCAACCTTCGAGTAATTGATTTCAGATTCTGAGAATTTCTTGCTGAGGTAGTATATCGCACATTCCTTTCTATCTGACAGCCTTTTCTGTACCAATACAGCTCCCAAGGTTTCCTTGTGGATGGTCAGATAAAGAGTTAGAGGTACGCCGAGAACAGGTGGAACCAAAACTAGGGAATGGGTCAAGTAATGCTGGATTTTCAAGAAAGAGGCCTTACATTCAATGTCCCATACAATCTTCATGTTCTTTTTGAGAAGCTTGAAAAATGGCCCTACAATCTCCAACAGCTGGGATATGAACCTGGCCACGTAGTTCAACCTTCTTAATAAACTACGAACCACTCTTACAGAAAACGAGGGTCGCAAATCACATATGGTTTTCACCTTGGAGGGTTAGATCTCAATGCCCCTACTGCTGACTATAAAGCCTAATAAATTCCCAGACTTTGCCTCAAATACGCACTTAGCAAGATTGAAACGCAATTGGTATTTATGTAGGCACTCAAATAACTTGTGAAAGATCACCACATGGTCCTCGCCTGGTCTCAACTTTGCGATCATGTCATCAACATAAACCTCGATCACCATAGCTCTTTGATACGTGGCCCGCTCATTCTTCAAGCCAAAAGGCATGACTTTATAACAAAAGGTCCCCCAGGAGGTTATAAAAGAAGTTTTGCTTCTATCTTCTTGTCTCATCCGAATCTGGTTGTAGTTGAAAAAACCATCCATAAAGGAAAATAGCTCAAACCCGGTTATATTATCAATTAGCACATCGATATGCAGGAGCGAGAAGTCATCCTTTGGGTTGGCCCTATTCAAATCACAACAGTCAACAAAGACTCTAACTCTTCCCTTTTACTTGATCACTAGGAACAACATTAGCTATCTAATATGCATAATGAGCAACTTCAATGAAGTTGACTTTCAAAAGCTTCATTATCTCCTCCTCAATTTTCTTAGACAACTCGGGCTTTGTCCTTCTTGGCCGCTGCTTTTTCGACGGTATATCTGGGTTAGTAGGGAGAGCGTACTGCACGATATTTGGATCCAATCTAGGCACGTCGGTGTACGACCAAGCGAAAACCTCTTGAAACTCTCAAAGAAGACTGATCAAACTAGAGGCCACCATCTCTTGCGACCCTGCCCCAATCTTGGTCTCCCTGATATAGTCTTCAGCACCCAAATTTACTAACATTGTCGGCTCAATTGTCGGGTTTAGATTCCTCATGACGATTCCACTCGAGCTTGATCCCTCTCAGATCCTCACTATCACCGTCCGAATCTGAAGAAAAGTCACCTAGCAAGTCTAAGTCACATGCATTCATGTCATGAATGTGAGGAATGCTATATCTATCATATGATGCAAAAAGGTTAGTTTATTTTAAAGATTGATAAATAACATGAAAGCAAAGTGTTTTCCCTTTTTTCTTAAAAAAATGATTTTACAATAATATTTTCAAAATGGATTATCTCCCGAGAATACCCTCATATCATTGGGCCATCTAGGTTTTAGAAAGGTAGAAACCAAGAAGCGAATGAAAATCCATTCCTCCGGCTTATACTCCTATCGTCATGGGACTGGCAATTTATTTTCACACGTCCTTAATAAACGTGTGCTAGTTTTATTCAAACTGGAGAGCCACATTATAATATGTGCTCCCCCAGGCCAACGGCTCGAGACCCAAGGAGGTATACAAAAAAATGACTAGCATGAGGCCCACACACTCCCTAACAGGGCGAAAGGCAATAAAAGCATATATACAAGGAAAAAAAACAAACAAACACACGACCCTACTCTGGCGAGTTGCGGGAACTGGCCGATAATTCTACTTCCTCGGATTGGGTAGTGCCCACGACAGGCTCTTCAAGGGTGTCAATTGGCTCATCATTAAGTAGGGAGGCTATCACACTTGAGGATGGAGATACATCTAACTCGGGCGCCTGTACCTCTTCAGGTATCCATACTACCAATGCTTCAATATCGGCAGGTGTGATGATAGAGTCCGCGGCAGGCTGGTCGAATAGTTGTGACATCTCCTCCAAGTCAAGGAAATCTGTATCACTTGGCATCTTCAGTGGACTAGGGAAAAATCGCTCGAGGAGATTACCAAAAGGCTGACTGCCGAAGCTTCCATCTATCACCAAATGGGTAGAACTGCCCCCATGACCTCTTTGGCCATGATAACACCCAAGATGGGATATGAGTAGGGCCCCTGTCCTTTACGACATTTACATCAGAGCAAGCAGACGGTGGAGCCATCAGGCTAATTACAATTACCTGGATACCCAAGTCCGAAATGACCGTTAATTGGTCCTGGCTTAATGGACTCGGTGATGCCCTGACTATGTAGGCCTAAACCTTCTCTAAGGACGTGACCATATTAGAGTAACACTCTGCTTGACATTAGGGAAGGGCCAGACAACAATAGGGGTTAGGTCACAGATTCCTCGAGAACATACGTTATCGATACCAACTCGAAGTTGTGGTAACTTGCTTCCTGCTCATCGCCGGGTGGGAGATAGGGGATGCCCCCCCCCCCCCCATCTGGAAGCTGCATATGGACTTTGCCTTTGACCATAATCATTTAACCATTATCGATGAATCAAAATTTCTGATGGAGACTCGAGGGAATGGCCTTAGCTATGTGGATCCATGGCCTTCCCAACAACATGTTAAAGGAAGATGGGACATCTAAGATCTGGAACATCGCTGAGAAATTAATGGGCCCTATTAGCATCCCTAGTCTAGCTTCGCCCAACACATTCTTCCTCATGCCATCCAAAGCTCTAATAGGGGACTTAGACTCATGCATCTGTGACTCCTTGAATCCTAGAAGGTGATAAGTACTCGGGGGGCAGATGTTTATGGCAGATCTGTTGTATATGATGACTCTTGAAACTACCTTATCCTGGCACTTGATAGACATATGGAGTGCATTAGAATGCAAGGGACCATCGGCCAGGAGATCCTCATTGGTGAACGATATTAGATCATTTAAGAGGATAAAGCCTATGAACTCCTCCAACTGGAGCTCGCCAATGGTGTCTCGGACATGCACCTCATTCAGTATATTCAAGAGGGCTTCTTTGTGTTTCTTTGATGATTAGAACAACTCAAGGACTAAGATCTATGCTGGCATTTTTCTCAGTTGATCAACCACCGAATATTCACTAGTTTTTATCACAGATAAGAGATGCTCAATCTCCACTTCAGTTATCGGCTTCTTTTGAGATGGCCCTGGATGTGCATAGGAGTGGCCCGTTCGGGTAACTGAATGAATCGTCTTGCCCCCATAGTCCTAGGAGACTTCCTTAGTGTTAGGGATAATTGTTATGGCCTCATTTGCATCTATCAATGATGTATCAATCTTAATCGAGCAAAGGCTACTCCCTCGATGTTCAAGTTGGCATCCAACTAGGCCCCCATGCAAATAAACTCCTCAGAAGTGAGGTCGAGGATCATGTGACCCTCGTCTTCCCATTAACAATCATACAGACCCTCTTCGATGGTCAAGTCTATGATGATTGGTTCCACCATGGCAATGAATGTCTCTTTCAAATCAGGAATTATCTCAAGGGTAACGACATTGTCTTGAGTGGCTTCTTTACGGTTGGTGGGCCGCTCTGCATCATCGACGTGACTACCTTATCGGCCAGCTCAAGCACATCAAACTCATCTCCCTATTCATTCTAGTGAGTCCAGGTCTTGGGTAGGTGCTCCTCAAAGAACCAAGGTGGGGGTGAATACGCCACTAGGAAGTCATAACCACCGCTAGGCTCACCTAAGGCATCCACTATCTTGCCCGTTGCCTGTGTGTTTCTCAAGAATTCCTGATCCCAATAGCGCAGGCTGTCTAGGGAGGCTACCTTGAGATTATAACCTTCAAGCGTGACTGCATTTTTTAGCTCGGTTAATAAGTTGCTAGGCTCAACTGCGGCTATCCCCAAATCTAGTTCAACAAGGGCGATGTCAAGGACGCGAATCGCATGAACTAATTCTAGCGCAAAGTTGATAACCTCCTTCGGGGTAGCTCGAATCACTCTGGTTTGTACCATTTCGGCGATGTGCACGCTTCTCCCGAATTGTAGTGTCCGGTAGAAACAAATGCTTGATACATCTCGGCAATTTCTACTCGAAACCTCTTTTTGGTAACGTTCTTCACCTCCTCGATAACTCCCATATTTGGAGTGTGGCCTGGTAATGGGTTCCACTACACATTAGGCTCAAAGTATTTAAATGACATGCGATTCCCCTAACCTTGTGCTTGAGGATCTAGCAGTCATCCACATCGTGCCCTTTCTCTCTCATGTGGAATGCATAGGATTTGGAGGGGTCGAATCCATGATACCTCGAGTGCTTGCTTCAAGTAGTTTCTTTAACCACAAGTTGTTTGCCCAACAAATGGCCTTGGTAGCGAAGTAAACTATATTGTTGTTGACACCAAAATTTTGACTATCTTTTTTAGTCATTTATTTTTAAAAAAATTAGGGATTAATTTTAGTCCCTAACAAAAATAATCAAATCATTTTCATGTAGTATAGTTTAATTTTAGCATCCATTGCATTGCATTATAGTTCGGATTGGTGGAGGGCATATTAAAAGCTTTGAATTAACTAGACTAAGAGTGCAATGATCGAAATTTTTTGTGCGGAGTAAAAAAAATTGATTTTTCAAGTTACCAAAATTTGGTGACACGATGAATAATTGACAATGATTTTCAAGGAATTTGTATGTGCACATGAGAAAGGGAATATATGAGGAAAGAAGGTTGAAGAAAAAGAAAGGATATATTGTGGAGATCCTCGTAAAGAAAGCTGGCCCTATCCTTTCTTTTAACAACCCTAGGCTATTCCATCTATAAAAAGACGACTTGCAGATTGAATTAGGGGGAGGGGACTCTCACTCTAACATACACGGCCACAAGGGGCTTATTTCACACAATTCGATGCAGAGAAGAAAAGTTTGAGAGAAAAATCGTGAGCGAAGGAATAGTGGGACAACGCTCAACAAGCCAAAAAAGGTGCAAAATTTGAGGTATCTGTTTCACAAAAAGAGGGCACACGTTGGCGCGACATATATAAAGAGAGAAAAGGAAGAAACAATTTCTTCTGGTGTTTTCCTTCTGACGTTGCCGCTCTTAATCTGCTGGTCGCTGTTCCACACCACGACTATTGAGCTCTATTCACTAACGGTTCAGTCACTGTTTCACCCAACAGAACCCCTAATTAGCCACAGTTTGAGACACTCGAAGCCTACCATTTTTGCCATTTTACATTACTGTTTTCACAAGAGTTTTGATGTTGTTTTCATAGCAGTTCGCTACTGTTTCTGCAGTCCTTCATTGTTGTCTCTGCAGTGTTTTGCTGCTATCCATGTCCAAAAACAACATTGTTTTGGACGTTTTCACTAATTATAAGTGCAGGTTTTTATGGGCGTTCGAGGTTGATTGTTCTACCGGTTTTTGGGCACAATTTTCCCACAATTTGAGGTTCTTTTTAGGCTACTCGGCACTCAAGTTTGCTGTTGCGAAATGAACTTTGATGGAGTCAAAAACCCTCTTTGAGCCTTGCGAATTTCTCTAGCCGAGTCAGTTTAAAAGGGGGAGCTTGAGCTGCAATTTTCGAAACAAAATTTCAAATTAGGAAAGTAATCTTTAGGCGATCAATCGAGGTAATTTTCTTACCTTGAACTTTGGTACATTCACTTGCCTATTTAGTGATTTATTTGCCTATCTTGCATTGTATCAAAGTGGGTATTTTTTCAAAAATACAGGTTGATTAGGAACTTTTCCTAATCCGCAACTTGCCATATGATCGAGAAAGTCCATTTTTGAGATTATTGATGGAATACTCGATTAGGCAAGGATTTGAGTTTGAACGTTAACCGTAGGATTACGAATTAAAGATGAACTTAAATATTCATAAAATATTTCAAAATTTATTGATATATCCACTTTCTTGATTGAATTAATTAGCATATTTATTTTCCCGGTTTGATTTGAATTGATCGATTGCATATCTATTTTTTTAAATATATTCGTCGCATAATGTAATATTTTCAAAAAATTTCCAAAGATTTGCATTAATCTATTGACATCTTAACATAAAGATTGCATCTTTAAAATTTAAATCATGTAGATAATTGCACGTTTAACCTATCATGTAAATATTTAGGTTAGATTGCATTTTCATTCAAAATTACATCTCTAAAAGTGTAATTCATGCCAAAAATGCATAATCTTTAATAAATTAGGGTTTAAGGCAATTTTAATCCTAAAATATATGAGATATAATGTAATTTGGCATAGTTTTATTTAGGGTTGTAATTAAATCCGAAAAAAGAAACATCATTCATTTCATGCATTGCATATAGTTCAATTCTTTACTTTTTCATAAATAAAAATCCCAAAAATAATTGTGTGGCGCATGCTTTCTTGATTATATTGATTTCTGGATATTCAATTAATTGATTGTGCACCGCATGACAACTGTTATTGGTGACTTAGGTTAAAATCAATTAATGTTGCGTTCTCAAATGATTTTTCATGAAATAAAATGGTATCGAAATGGTGCTAGAGTAATCTAGTGTAATTAAGTCCTCGAACACTTATTTTCTGGTTCGTAGAAGTAATTTAGTTTCTCCTGCTAATTTACTTGGTTTCTAATCGACCTAACAAGAATGTTAGTAGCGACTCCTATTGAAAATCTCTACATGTTAAATATTAAATCATAGGTTGCGATTTGGTACTGACTTGAGAGAGTTCGAGTTAGGTTTCTTAAATAATTAACCTGATAATCCACTAACCTAAGAAACTCGATTTTCAGGTTGCGACACTTATCTTCCTCGACTGAGCATTTTGATAACCACTGTATTGATAACTCCCTGATGAATATGATGACTAATTGAGGCTAGGTTGGGAAAATGGCGTTGGCTGTGTGACCAAAGCCTAGACAAAGGAAACTTCTACTTCCTTTTCCTTTCTAGTAAATGCCCTACTACCGGCACCATCTTCTATTCTTCCTTCGTGCATCCCGCTCTCAATTCTTTCTCCAGCCTCAACAATTAACAAGAAACTTTGAAATCCCTCTCCGACAAGCTTCTGGTAATACTCATTTGGGAGAGTTCTTACAAACAGATTGACGAGCTTAGCCTCCTCAGGAGAAGGGTAAACCTCTGCGACCAACACGCGCCATTTGTGAGCGTAGATCTAGAATTCTTCATCTTTCCTTTTCATTGCATGGGACAACGTCTCCCAAGTTAGGGCCATCTGCATGTTGTACTAATATTGTTCCACAAAGGACTTGGCGAGGTCTTCCCACTTCATAATCTTATCCGCCTTCAGATCCAAAAACCAACGGAGTGCCACGTTCTCCAAACTATTTTGAAATGCCTAGATTGGCAGTGAGATATTTTTAACATATTAGCCCATCTGGTTGGTCTAGTAAACCAAGTGTGCTCTTGGATCACCCTTCCCCGATTATTTTGTGAAAAGGAGGTATCTTGAACTTGTCTAGGAAGCTAATCTTGTCGTATCCGGATAAATACCCGACATTCTCCAGTCCATGTTTATCTTTGAGCTGTTGCTCCAGATTGGCGAATCGTTTCTTAGTTTCCTCTTCTAACCGGGCTAAGATGGCCACTAAGATGTGATTAAGAGGAACAGGTGCAGGAACTTGGACTATCGACCTTTCGACAATTGGGTCTACCAGGTTATCAGCGATGAGGCTCAGCATATCAGTAGGCGGTGGAAGCTGCGCTTGATTTCGATCGCATTGAACAGAAAGGCCCCTAACTTCGACAGTCAACTGGATCATCATCGCCCTCAGGTCCTGGACCTCGCCAAAGGCAATAACTCCCAAACTTCGGTTCTATGCTTCATCTTATGCATGCGTCTCCATACGTGCGATCACGGCCCTAGTGTGGATGGGCGAACGCGTGAAGCTTGCAATGTTTACCTGCGAAAATGTGAAATCCCTTATTTGGTTTTAGAGACAAACAAATGCAAATTCTTTTGACAATATAATCTTTTGCAACGAACACGGGATATGCAAATTCTCCAACAAATCTAAGCTGTGAGAATAGACTACATCGTGGGTTATTCGCAAAAGAATACATGGCCAAACAGAAAAGCAAGTAATAACTGTATTGATGACTAAGCCACTAAAGAAATAAAGACTTTAAATTACAAAATGGGGTAGATTTTTAACACCATATTACAAAAGACTGACAAGACATGAGTTAAAGCATGATATAAACTTGATGAGCAGCAGGTTCATTGATAACGAAATACCCACTCACTAGACTGCAAAAGAGAGTTTCGGGTGACCTATTCTTGTTCCCTGGTTCATTAGGCATCTTCTTGCTAGAGACCATGGTGAACAACTTCTTGAGGGATGAAAAGTAGGATGATTTGGCAATTGGGATCCCCCAAGCGATGAATGTATGACAAGGATGCTTGATGGAGTCTCATTACGCCCTCCAGCTCGAGGGCTTGAACGATGGCCTGCTTTTGATAACTCTTCCAAGCGTCTGCGATGCTATTGATGTCCGCCTGTCATAAGGCGATTTCTTGCTCATTCATCTGATTTCGCGAGAGGTTGAACCTAAAAAGTTATCCCCTTAACGATGGTGGGACCTCTTGAAGACCCAATGCTGTCTGACTGTCCTCAATGGTAACTAGTGGCACCAATGAATCCCAACAAGGTGTGGGATCAATGTTGGTAGCAGCAAGGTGGATGCTTTTGAATTGGGACCCCTTGAACTTCTATCGAATTTGGTCTGGAGTTAGACTCCTCAAAAAACAGCACCGGTCGTGGAATAACTTTTCATAAAGTTGCATCTGCAAGTGTATAAGTTTTTCAAATGGGTAAGTGTGATCTCTATCCTTAGAAAAAGTCATGTGGGAAAATGTTTCATGAATATGAAAGATAAACCAAGTGTAGTGAATGCCAACCGGTGCATGAAACACTTTCTTCACCCCTTTAGCTTTGATCTTGTTAAGAGACAAGAAAGACTTTGCTAGGATCATGGGAATAAAATTCCAACGGATGCAAACTTGTGTCACAACATGGGCCAAGAGAGGATTCATGGTGACTGGGGACTCGGGGAATATTATGAATCCAAAAAAGGCCAAGAGAAAAGCTTGGGCGGACTTGGTGCCATCTTGCTTTGGTAGCCTTGGGAATCTCTTGACTAAGAAGGTCAAAGGGCGTTTTTTAGCACTTTAGTGATGTTGACTTTGGATGCGTCGAGGAATTCGTCCAGGGTGCTCGTTCGATCACAACCCAGGGATGGCTTAATCAATTTTTTCTTCAGGTGGAAACCAATGGCGAGGTAGTATTCTTCGATGATGGGGGTCAATTCATGGCCATGGAAAATGAAGGTGGATGTGATCAAATTCCAAAAGTGGGCCAAGGCCTAGACGACGTGGGTCTGACAGCGAATCCAGAACAGATATATAAGGTGGCCGACCCGTTCCTTGATGTATTGCTGGTTGTGACAATCCAGATGCTCCCACCATCCTAACAAAAGTCTCTCGTGAATAGGGATAAGGGTGATGTCATGTTTTCCCATCGAGTCTATATCACGCACAAGACTTTGATCAATCAACTAGCTCAACAAAAACATTATGGAAAGAGACTCAGCAAGGACAGGGACAAAGTAAGAACTATACTCATAGTGGTTGGTGGACTATACCTGCTTATAGCATAGACATGCGTATATTAACAGTAAGATTTGACACATAAGGGTGGGATAACTAATGGCTTAAAGGCTCCCACCACAACAAAATGATATATGCCCCCAAAAATGGTGATAGCATAAGCAGGTCGAGGCACATATTACGAGGTAATTGGCGGGATTTAAAATATTGTGCCATTTGCAGACCTGCGTATGGCCCAATCTATTTTCCACACCTCCAAGGGGTTTCCTAAGGTCACAGTCTAGGTTTGACCATTGGGTGTGTGTGCAAAAAGTGTAATGTAGGGGGAGAAACATGCACAACAAGGTATATAAGATAGCGCTCCAATGTCTATTAAAATAACATTCATTCCCAAATCCACCTCCAAAACAGATGGGTCAACAAATCACTTTTCCTCTTATGAATCCCAATCTGCAAGAACATCTACAACAAAATAGCAAATTAACCCATTTTCCTAGCAATGTCGTAAAATGCAGATTAAATTAGGGAAAGATTAACCGGTTATTACAGCCTAAGTCCACACAGGTTTTCATCCTAATTCCCCAATGGAGTCGCGAAGCTGTTGCGACCTACCTTAACTTCTCCTTGAAGGTCTGGCAGGTTTAGAGGTATTGTCATCGGTCTATGGCATAGACTCTTTCAAGTCCTACCTCACATGACGTTGAATTTCGTTTTCATGATTATCAATATAAATGCTATCATGAGTTGCTACTAGCCTATTGGGTTGGTTAAAAACCAATCGAGACATGAGAGTGTTATCTTGATTCCTACATAACCAGAATTTCTAAATTCGGAGATTTGTTTATGCTAACTAGATAATCAGCGTCATTTCGATACCTAACTAATTAAAATTTCCTAAAGTGATCACACATTCTACATATCATTTTAAGCTTATCAGGCATCTAACCAGTGCTAGATGATCATGCATAATATTTTTCTGTCATTTCGTGCAATTACCTATTTATCCTTAACCTAGCATTTAGGAAATGATTAATAGGCAATTATTCAAAAGACAGTGTCACAACAACACTCAATCAAGTAAAACATGTCATATACAAGACTAAAAATGCACATGCAGACTAGCTCCAATATTGACGGTATTCGGAGGAAACAATTCCAACACGCAGGTCAAATACAAAGTTATCAGACTGGATTGGAGATCAATCTTCAATCAACACCAGATTAGGATTAAAAGGAATTAAAACTAATTTTAAATTTTCTGGTTTTCGTATTTTTTTAAAAAATTATTTTTTTATTTATTTTGTATTTATTATTAATTATTTTCATTCTATTTTAATTTATTTTGAATTTTATTATTTATATTTATTATTTTTCTTTATATACTTAATTTTTTATTTTTTTAATGAAAAGGAAACTAGGTCGGGTCAATTCGGCTGACCCGTCCTACCTAGGCCGGACTCAGACCTCTAAGGTCTGAGTCCCCCATGGATTGGGCTCATGGCACTGAGCCTAGCCTGCGCAGAAGGGAGGGCTAGAGACAACTAGCCAACCTGGGCCTCAAATGGTTGAGCTCCGCACAGAACAAAAAAGGAGGCCCAATTTCGGGTTTTCGTCCAATCGGCCAAGGCCAAGATCGAAATTCCTCCTACCCCTCTCTTCGAAACAGCCGAAGCCCAAAGGCAAACCTCCCAACCAAGGCCCAATTTCCCCCAAAACAGCCCACATGTCCATTTTCCTCTTGACCCAACCAAGAGCCAACCCTTCTCTCTCAGCCTAGGCGTGCCCAACACTGGCCTTTCTCCGAAATTAGCCGAGGCCTAGCTGCTTCCTATTTCTTTTTTTAACCAATTATTCCAAGCCCCAAAAAAAAAAAACAAAATCATAGAAACAAATCTGCCCAAGCCTCTATACTGTTCATCAGCCTTTTCATGCACCATCCTCCTCTTTGTACCCAAAACAGCGATGTTGCACGTTCGACACCACTGGCCCTCGCTCTCCTCGCCATTATCGCCGTTCTCTACCATACAAACTCATGTCGCCACTAGCCCTAATCATGCGTCACTTTCACTCACGCTTGCATTGCCGTTGATATGAGCTCACATTGCCATCGCCCGCACTCATGGGATACTACTGAATGCCGGGCACGAGATGGCCGTCGACACGCACCACTCAAGCTGACTCAAACTCAAAAAGCCAAAATGGACTGCGACCTTACCATCCTCGACCAAAGGACAACGCGCCAAAACAGAGCAAAACTCGCTCGGACAAGCTAGGGGGGTTAAATCAAGGTGAGGAGGGCAAGTTTTCAACGAGGACTCGAGATGGAACTCCATATCAACAATGAACAACAGACATACTCGAAAAGACAAGCAAAGGCATAATCTACAGCGGGTGAGAATAAGCGAAAAGGTCGTTCGTTGCCGATCCTTGTTGTGAGCCGTGCAAGGTTGAGGGGAAGTAGAACCAACCTGATCATAAAGGGCAAGAGGAGTTTTGATGCGAGCGAGCCCTTACCAAACCAGGAAATGCGTGGGTCTTTGATGTGTGCCCCCCAACCGTCCCCTCTCTTGTTTGCTTTGAACTCCCTTCTCCCCTCTCTCCTTTTTTTACTTTCCTTTCCTTTCTTTTTTTTTTTTTTGGTTATCCCCACGTTTTTCTTCTATTCTCCTCAACCACTCTTGTCTAATACTTTGTCCTTTTTTCCTATTCATGTCACATCCATTAGTACTTGCAAAACTCTTCTCCAGCGATCTCACATGCCAATTCTCAAGTTCCCTCTTGTCCATTTTGGTGGGTCATGAGAAAAAGAAAAGTTGGGCTGCTCTGTGTGTTTGTTGGGGGGGGCTCTGGTTGCGAGCCAGAATAGAAAGGCAGGAGTGGGCTGCGCCCAGGGGGCACGGGCTGGAGTTGCCAAGCCCATCAACCTAATTTTCTCTTTTTCCTTTTTTATTCTTTCCTTTTATTAATATTATTATTTTATTTTTATTTTTTTGTGATTCCCATCCAATCAATTTTTTTTTGCTTTTTATTTTTTTATATTTTTTTTGCAATAAACAAGAAATTATGCATATTTAACTAATTTACGCATATTTTATTTTACGAATATAATATAGACCGCCGAAATTGGGTGTCAACATAGTCCTAGGATCTCCAATCAGAATAGATTAGGTTTTCACTCCAAAATCTCTTCATTCAATTAAGGCTTTAACCCCATTCCTCTCAATGTCCAATTTACCTACTCTCTCAAAAAATCTTTTGTCACGAATTCACAATGTTTTCTTTTGCCTTTAACAAGTATAAGAAATTATTCCACACAAGAGCAAATTCCTTACAATGTAATTTCTACAACAAATATTCCTAGACTTACCATTGTATATCACATTATGCGCCCTTGCAACCATTGCTTCATTGTCACAGTGGATGCAAATCGTAGGCACAAATTTTGGCCACAAGGAATATCCTCTAAAAGTTGTCAAACCAACTCCGCTTCTTCAATAGATTATCTAGCACAACTCAAATTCCATTGTAGAGCGCGCTATTGAAGTTGCTTTGAGTGGCACCTTCTAAGGTGAACACATATCCCTAGTGATTTCGGTTCATTAAGAATCTGAAATCCAGTTGGCATCACTATTAGCCTTCCAAATAGCTAGATATTCTCCATATCCATAGCATAATCTTCGGTACTTTTCAAATTTCAATACTCGTGACCAAGATTACTTGTAAATCTGCTCAGTTTTTCCTATTAAGTATGCAATATCAGTTTAGTACAATTCATGATATATACATGAAGCTGTTGATACTTGAGAGTACTCCAGCTGTCTGATACTTCCTCATATTCTTTCTTAAAGTTAGGTATGAAGAATGATTATTTGCATCTTTAATGCCCAACCCTTTGAACCTCTCAATTATATTTTAATGACAAAGAGATTGTGTTAACTAGAATATCAAATTCCTTAGAATATGCATGAAGAACTTGCATTGGCTGAAAGATTGATAGTGTCGTGAGCTTGGCTTGTAATATAATAATCTCACTAAATGTTAACTCCAGTAAGTCCTTCGTTGACAAGTTTTCAGAGTGCAGTCAATTCCAGGATTTCCTTTTACGTTTCTAGCTCGGTGTGTTATTTCTTGTTCATCAACAGAGTCCACACTTGCTTACTCAAAAGTTTGCAGCATTCGTAGCTTTCAAAAGGTTCTAAACCCAAAATAGGCATCACAAGAACTTGCGTAGGCTGAAACTGTCAGATTGGGCTTGAGCAAACAGTCTAACACGTTGAACACATAATTATTTGATCATACTTTCAATCACAGAGTATCAAAGGGTGTCGCGTTGCTGAGATGTTCAATCGAATCTTCACCTGCTAGTTTTTGCCTTTCAGACATTAGTGAGCACATCTAAGTAAAATCACTTACATCTCGCCGAGACAAGGAGATCGCTGTGGACATCCTCTGCATTCATGGACCTGGAGCTCAAGGCGATCTTTGCTGGGGCAGCGGATGAAGAAGCACAAGGGAAGTCTGCACACCAAAATTTACTCTGAATTCGCAGTCAGGCAGCACAGAACCGAGCATCTGAAAGTTTCGGCAAGCGTTGCACCGACAAGCTTGACCACTTCTGGGCAACTGATTAGGGAAAGGCAACAGACTCAGAAAATTTCTTGAGAAATGTTAGGATGTTCACACCAAAACTTTAATTAATAATTAGTATACAGACATTTCACATGTACAAAGAACAATGATCCTCGGAAATCAGCGATGTTGAAGTGGAATTCTGAGCTCCAAACCGAAGAAACTTTCACATTTTGTTTCTGTCCAAAGGAAAAAAACTACTACATTCAGTCATAGGATTACTAGGAGCAGAATTTTCTACGAGATGAGCCCACAAGTATAAACCACGTCTGTTTTATACTGCAATTCAAGCATACATTGTAATTCTTCTATGGTAGAGTCCAGGAACATGAGATTGCATAAGCTATTTCTTCACAATCAACTTTGCTCTTGCCTGACCCTCATTGATCTGAAATTGCTCCCCTAGACCAAAATGAGCCATCAACAACCACACACAAAAGTCGCGAGCTCCCCGCCTTTGCTCAGTTGATGAGCATGAGCAGTAGCTCTGCAATGACTCGCGGCGTATGACAGCAGCTCCACCCATACTTCTGATGATCATCCATTTCTGATCCGCTCAAACCCATCAACAAACTTTGGCCAATCTACTCGCATCGAACAGTACCGACTTGCTTCTGTCTCCCTTTACAGAGACAGGTTTCTCAGTCGTGTTCACCTTGAGAATGCACTTAGAGGCTTCTTCATGTTCTTTCCCAGTTGGCAGTTCCTTACTGGCAAAACTTCTCAGCCTCAGCACAAGTGTCTTGGAATCTTATTCGTCCAATACCCACAATGGAAGACATCATCTTAGATTGCACAACAAGAAGATAGAGCATATAATCAGAGAGAACTTTAGAAAATCTTCTGTGACGATCATTGCTCTCCTCAGTGTTAGTGTAGTGAATACAAGAGATCCGTAGCCACATGCCACAATATAAGGCTCTCATCGTACTCAACTTCATTAACGAAAGGCAATAGCTTACTCCAATGAAGATCGTGAAGCACCCAGTCACCTCTGGCTGAATATATGATCTTCGCATATTCGAGATCATTAGGAGCACTGATTTCTCTCGCAGCTCCTGATGGATAAATGACCATAGTTCTTTAGTAAAGGGGTCTTCGATGAGTACCTCATGTGGTCTAGAAACTCCTTTAGGCCCATCAGAACATGATCTTGCTGAATGAGTGTCCAACACGATCACAGAAGGTCTGAATTTCCTGATGGCGTTTCCAGGATAGAATAATCAATCAGTTGTATGTTGAGATAGATTTGACCACCTGCGAAACAGGTGCCTCTTAAGCCAGGCCAAGAATCCGATCTCTGCCTCCTCTTCATCATCATACCAGTTCTTGAGAGAAAGGTAATTCCTGAAGATTGTGGCTAAAACCCAGTATTTCTTGTGGTTCTTCAATGCTGAAACTGTCCAGTCGGAGAAGATAAGTTGGAGGAGAGCTACGACTTCCAAGGCTATAGCACAAGGGAGCAAGGTATAGGTGACCGCAACATTGAATATCTCGAAGCCAGCCTTGTCCATGTAAAAAAGAAGAGAGCTAGCAATCTCCCCGAGCTAAAACAAATGAAGCGCAAAGGTATCCGAACTTATCCCCCACTACCACAATCTGCGGGTAGAGGACATCGTAAAAGAGTTGAGTTCTACCTCCAGCAATCTGAGAGATTCCTCCGGATTTTCTCCTATGGAAAATTCCCGGCTTTCGTTTCTCTCTCGGAGCTGAAGATGACGTGTCTACAAACAGTCCCTTAAAGATTTTGAAGAAACGGCAAGCCTCCTGAACCACCTCAGTATCATCCATATCAGTGCTATCTGCAGTGCCCAGGTCCTGGATTCTTTGTCAGGTTCCGGCATCATAACAATTTTGGCCGGGAGATGGGCCTCTTTCTTGGAGGAGTACTCCTCCATGAGTTTGGCGTAGTTCGGTCAGGGTCTGGTTCGTGCGCATCGAATAACTGAATCTGCTTATGCTGCAAGGTACAAAGCCCGAGTCCTCTCGCCATACTTGATCATTCCCGATAGGAAGACCAGGCCAATTGGCATCCCATAACTTGTTAGGCGTGACTGATAGAACACATAAGCCACGGCAATCGCCTGATATGAGCCCAAGGAGGTGCCTGAGCCACAACTCATTGTCCTCAAGCGAGAAGGATGTTATGGTGTCCGGACCGCCAAGGTGAAGCAGAAGAAATGGCGCCCAAAAAGCGAGAAGGTCGCCATTATGGTCAGGGCCCTGACGGTTTGACTTGACTTTGGAGATGAGACCAATTGCAAAACTAGCAGCCCAATCGGCAAGCAAGTAGGTGATCCAGATTAGCATGACGACCACCGCCTTGGAAGCACGTTTCCTGAAGGTTGCAAACAAGATCAGAAAGGCCTGAAGTGAGAGACTCAGGAGTATGGCTCCCCTCAGGTTCCATGCATCCCAAATCTTCTTGACATGGTCAGTGATGTATGAGTAATATCCATGGTTCCTCGCTCTCTCTCTCTCTCTCTACACACGCCAAAGACTAACTCGGTGGTGGGAAAGCAAAATAGAGGGACAAAATCTAGCAATGAAAATTTCCTTTCTTGAATATGTGGCGCAAGGGGATTGGTTTATGTAAGTTGTAGTGTGTTTTGGGGCCAACAAAAAATAAATTATAATGTGAGATCCACTTTTTAAAGAACTTTATGACTCATACCAGATTTATTCTAGAGTCACCCAATACGATATTACGGTAGCAAGTTGATCCTCAAACCGCGCCCCAAACGGTTGGACTAATGTATGACTTTGATCATGTGGGGGGGGGGGTTTTCAACCCATCTCTCCCCACGAACTCACATACGGCTTACGGGCCCCAGTCCTCCGTAGGCCAAGTCC
>JAGVVM010007022.1:0-17906 GCA_019149425.1 Psidium friedrichsthalianum
CCGGAGCAACAGAAGCAAGTTTTTTTTTTCTTGAATTTTTTACTAACCAACAATGTATTCTATTAATTGTTAAAAGTATTCCCGGAACCACTTTTTCTACCGCTTTTTTAGATCATACGTGTTTCTGTTCCTAAAGTGTTTTCTTTTTGCAACAGAGTGTTACCAAACGCAACCTAAATATCGCGGGGTATTTTCATCTTTGCATCCCGAGTTTGAAGTGACTTTTTATAGCTTAATGAACATTAGTAGGTAAACACAAAAAAATTAGAGGGAAAAAAAAGGGGAACCTTGTATAAAACTTCAACGTTGGTATGTAGTCGCCTGATGAAATTCAAGGAAATAAAATCTCCACTTCCACGATGAAGCTAAACAAGGAGGAATCTCCAAATTTCAAACCTTTCCCCCTCAATCTGGTTCTCAGTCTTCCACCACATCTCCCGCATGCTTTCAGTTCAAAAAGCAACTATTCAAATGCTTGGCCTGACCCAAAAAGTCTTTTAAGACATACGGCCATGAAATGGAAGTGGTAATGACAATGACCAATTATTTAATGATGCTGTTTCGTCTTCGTGATATGAATGCTACCAACTGAAATAAGTAGACCACAGGAAGGAGAAATGACAAGAAATTGCATCATCCTTTACTACTAACTTCGATAAATCATACATCATTTCAATAGCCAGCCGATTTATGTTTGCACTAAGCACAAATTTATATGCGAATTTTTGTGCTAAAGCTATCGCTGGATTTGGAGAGCCCTCCAGAGCGGTCATTTCTCATCGTAAGATCATCATTTGGTTGGTTAGATGGTGATGCCCAGAAATAAATCTACGAAGGAAGGCCTCTATCTACAAGGCTAACAAATCTGCTTCTCTATGGAAAAAATCGAAACAGCTCAGGGAGAAACCCCCGAAACCCTCTCTTCTTTTTCCTTGTGTTAGATTGCTTGTGACCCATACGTCTGAGACGGCGAGCTACTACTTAGAAGTATTATTTCTAAATGAACTACCTAATGTGTCGTGAAAGTCTCCAGTTAAGAAAAAGTCAAGTGCAAGACTTAAATTAACCAAAAAGCTAAAAGGTAAAAATTTATCTAGCCAATGCATTATAAAATGGACTACAAGTGAACACGTGATGAAAGTGCAATTTAATATTGGAAAATTTATGGGGTACATATTGATTCCTTTTTATATTTTACTTGGGGTTTCTAATATCTGTTAAATATGGTACAAGAATCGGTAGTTCTTCAAAGTTTCAAAGTCTCTAGCAAGTAAAAATTGGCGTGCTCGAACTTTTCGGCGCTTAAAAGAAGTGTGGAAAGTAGAACTTTCAAACAATCATTTTAGGATTTTTTTTTTGGCAAAATCAAATGACATTGAAATAAATTTTCTCGTCACTTGTACCCTATGACATGAATGTTTAAGCCTACATGAGTTAAAAAATTGAGGGGTCAAAATTGGCACCTCCATATGAAAATAACTACACAAGCATTCTAGGAATTGTAATTGTCAAACCCTGGTTTAGAGGAAACTTGGAATCTATGTTGTCATGAAATGCACCTCGACGCCGTGTATGCGAAGTTGAACTATCAGTCGACCGCGCCTTGCAAAAAAACCGAGAACCCTACTTGTGATTGTGATACAATCTTATGGAAAAATTACACCAAACAACGTTGGCATGCGTGTGCTCATGTTTGCTTCAAGGGGCATGCGTATGTATACATGTATCATGGGAAAATTTTCCAAAACATCTTGAATCTCATTCCACTTTTGTCAATTTAGTAGTAAATCTTTTCATTTTGCCAACTGATTCATAAACATTTTTAAGTTTTACCAAATAAGTCAATCTAATCAATTTTGATCGGAAGTCGCAGACATGGACAGTGGCCTTCTTACATGGTACAACTAGACAGTCGGCAATAACGTAAATAATTTTTTATACTATTCAATTTTTTTTGACTTTTTTTATTAATTATTTTGGTTGTCCTTCTTTACATTTTTTTTTCCTATTCTTTCCCTTTTTCCTTTGTTGGGCCTTGTAGATTGCTGGCCAAGGGCAACCCTCGCCCTCTCTAATAGGCAAAGGGCTGTGCTAGCCAACCCAGGCTTGGGCGCCCCTCACCCAATACCCGCGACCTTCGTCAACAATCGACCAGACCCGGCGGTGGTCGGTGAGGAAAAAAGAAAATATTAAAAGAAAAGAAAAGAAAAAACAGTAAATAAGAAAAAAAGAAAATGAAAAAATCCAAAAAAATTAAAGTACTATTGAAAATTATTCATGTCAGCGTTGTTGTTGCCGCCTAGGATGGTTGGCGTCCACCTCAGTGATTTTCAGCCTAAAATTGACTGGATTGACTCAATTAGCAAAACTTGAAAATATTTAATACTCAATTAGTAAAATTATAATGTCTATAATCGAATTGGCAAAAATACAATAGATTCGAGACTCTTTAGATAGATTCAAGACTCTTTAGACAATCTATTTCCCAATGTTTGACGACTCAAAAGTTCTTTTGACTAGCAGAAGGAGAACGTAAGGCCAGAGTCCTTGTGTGTGTGTTTCGTTTTTTTTTTTTTTCTCCTGCTAATATCTGGTCTCAAAGGCGTGATTTGAGGAGTATGCTTTCGGAGGGGTGAAATGATAATAACCAAAAAGTGAATGGAACGCTGTCGCTCTATTGCTTGTGATGCTGGGGGCGTGGTCTGTACGTAAATCCTCACCGACCGGTGGCTGGCCGACCACGGTGGATCACCCCCTCTTTTGGACCACCTTAGCCCTTTCGATCCTCCAACTGTCCAACCTCCAACTAAAAAAAAAAAAAAAAGGCCATTAATCTAAAGCACACCGCTTGCGTTCAGCTTCTTCTTTGTCCCAACCAATGGTGGAGCGGAATGGAAACTCGCCGGGATCGCTGCACGGTACATGGGCTTTTTTTTTCTAGGATACCCATGGGGGGGGGTCAGAAACTTTTGAAATTTGTGGTCCGGAAAGCTTCTCAAACCCTTTTAGGCGATCCCTTCTCGGGGAAGAAATCATGGCCGAGACGTATTGAGGCCCACTAGGCTCGGCCTATCATGATAAAGCTCAAGGAAGGTCTGGTTTCTCTGGAGGAACATCATTATGATGCTTCCCCGCATGTACGTGGTCTCTCTCTCTCTCTCTCTCTCTCATATAGGTGTCGGCCAAAAATTTGTTGTTCCTATCGAAAGTGGACTTGTCCGGAGACCAGGGATGAGCGGTTTTAGAGCCGGTTCAGATTTTACGTGAATATTTGAAACTTATCCGTTGAAACCGATTCTCTAGTTTTTGGAAGTTGGAACCTACTATGCATTTCTTGAAACTTGGAACTTACTCTGCCTACCCAGGTTTCACTTGTATTCTTAACTGAATGATTGATTGCTATGAATCATCGCCTCTAATGATTACCGCTTGCTGTTAGAATCCAAGACCACAACTCATATTTAGACAGAAGAAGAATATGAAACATTCAGTTATGGACATCACCGAAAATGAAAATTTAAACTAGTGGTTTCAGATTAAACGTCCATTATCAGACACCGTGGAATACCGTAAGATCACGTGGTGACATGGAATAAGAAAACAACAGAAAGATTTTGGAACCCGAAACCTATTCGTTGGAACCGATTCCCCAATTTTGGAAATTTGGAACTTGACTAGTTTCCACCGTTCTAGTCCTCAGTTCTATCTTGGAACTATGCTTACCGCTATTGGACATGAAAAAAAAAAATGTTACTCGGCCTGTGTTTCTAATATGTAATATCTATATGAAGAACAATTCTTCACAAATCGGGACACTGAGAATAAGGCGCAACATTTCACGAGCCGAAGAATGAATCCATGCCCTAGCCTGTGCGTGAGGCATGAGAAACAAAAGGGGGATCATTAGCTTCGCCTTTCTTCTACCCCAATGAGGATTAACTCATGTATGATCCTAGGATTTTAGTCGATCCTTTTGCACGTGCATGAACATGGAGGATGCGTTGGCCGCACAACAAAAAGTTAAAAAGGATCGAGATCTCTTTAGGCTACTAGTCAGAAGAACACATGCGTGCGATGCCCGTGCTGCCACCTCCATTGGAGTTTGTTTTCATAGTTTGTATAGATGTGTTTTCTGGAATTCGAGAAGAATAACAACATGAAAAGCTATGGCCTTACGAAGATGAAACTGATCGCATAAATTCTAAAAATTTCTTCATGTTGAAAAGGAGAAAACCCCAATGTCATGTGTAGAATCAATCATTCTGATCTGAAATTGAAAAAAAAAAAATCAAAGGAAAGACAATTTATTTACTTTTACCCTCTAGTTTTCATATGGGATAATGAGACAAACAGCCTATGGAGTTTTGCACAATGTGCAATGTGGTCTTTGAACCTTTGACCCGATGTTCAATGCGGTTCATGAACTTTCAATTGTTTAATGTGATAAGTGAACTTATGATACATGTTCAACTTAGCCCTGGAACTATATGAAAATATGCATTATAGTCATTCCATTAATTCAAGTTCACGAACAATATTGAAGGTTTTCTTATAGTTTAGAGACTAAATTGAAAATGTAACAAAAGTCCAGGGACCACGTTGAACAATTAAAAATTCATTAACCACGTTTCATATTTAGCTCTCGATCACTTGTTGCATTATTATCCTTCCAAATGTGCGGTCGAAGTCATTTCTCTCGTCGATCTTGATATGGAAGATGTCATTTTTGTTATGACGCGAGATTTGCTCGTTGTATCCCTTATTGCTCCGGTGAAAAATCATGAACTAGAGCCGATACACATTATGCAATTTGACTAATTTGTTGACGAGGCACCCTGTTACTTTTTGCCCTATCTTGAACAATGTCACGTGCGCTTTTCTGATCCCACCACCAGCCACGAGTTTAAGCATGCTCCTATTTATCGCGAGCTGCCTGAAGTTACAAAGGATTTTTGCTCTTTTTTTGCTTCTTTTCATGGACACCTTACGCAAATTTTTTTAATGTCGACTTACTATTTGAATATGCCATATTTGTTCCACGTTCGGGACATTGAGCGACTTCGTTTTCTATGACGACCCTTTCCTTGCATTAAAAGAATAGTGCAGAGCTTGAGACAAAGTCGTAGTAAGTGTACCTTAAAAGTTGGAAATTTAACTTTGTAACAGGTCTTCACGCATGTCACTTTGTGCTAGATGTTAGTTTCATATCAATCAAAGCAGGTTTACATTTTCTGGTCCAGTAATGTCCTGCTAAAGAGAAAATTATCAAAAAATAACTTTTTTAACCTAACATAAAAGACCACGTCCTCATATGTGAAGTACTTTTACAACGACCCAACAGACCGTGCCAACATAATACCCATCGACAGTGCATTATACAACCGGATAAGCCATTAGGTAATCTATGTTTATCTCGTGGCAAATCGAGAATTTAAAGAAGATTTACCTAATCTTGATCGCTAATATCAAATATGAAAATGATTCGACGGGATTAATTTTTACCCACCTTTGTCGGTTTCGGGTACATCCTATAGATACCCTTCTGTTAAAGGCCATTCGAGCTTTTCATGAGGATATGACATAGGCTACTTTAGTGCTGTAATTCTCGGCACTTGACCATTGGCTTGTGACATTTTCTCTACCCCTTCTTTCCTTGAAAAAGCAGGGCACCTGGCGTCCTTGACAAAAAATCTATATCTAAACTATTGTTACCAATAACAAAACTCGAAAAAGAAACATTTTTCAAATTACTGATTCTTCGCCTAATAAATGGAACCTAAATTAAGATTCTTCTCCACATGCCCGTGCAATTTTTTTTTTAAAAAAAAAATCAAATTCTAGAGAATAAGCCAACATAGCAATTTTAATGCTAGGCTTGAACTACTCGGCCATCTTTCTTACATGATAATCATTAGAGATGAGCATGGTTCCATGGTAAAATAGGAAATCTGAAATCGGAACTTGTGAGCACCAGTTCGATTTTAGGTTGAAAGTATGTAGGGTACGTTTCGAGTTTCAAAAATTGAGGAACCTATTCCAATAGGAAGGTTTCAGGTTCCACTACCTAGAACCTGAATCTGAAATTTGGAACTTGAAACTTGGATCCTAAAATAAATTTGTGTTTTTTTAGTATATAACTTCACGCGATCCTATAATATTCTACGACATCTGATGATGAGTGCACAATCTAGAGCTAAAGAAATTTTTTAAGTTTTAGGTTCCGAAAAATGAGGAATCTGTTTCAACAAGTTGGTTTCAGGTTCTAAATGTAACCTGAAACCGTTCACTTCAACTTTCCATTAGTAGTTGTAGTGTTCGCTCTCATTTCGGTTAACTAAAAATAAAAAAAGAAAAGAAATTGACAAGTTTTCGGATATCCTGAAATCGATCCTAGAGCCTATAAGAGGATAAGTTTCAGGTTTCAAAGTATGACGGGTAGATTTCAAATTTCACAAAATGAGAGACATGCTCCGATGGGTGGGTAGGTTTCGTGTTTTAGATGGAACCCGTGAGGAAACCGAAATCGCTCATCCTTAATAATCATGTCTTAACAATCGCAACGAATTCAATATAAATTCGAAAATTTAGGCTCAAGGAGGGAAAAAGAAAAGAAAAGAGAAAGAAAAAAAAAAAGGGGAAAGAGAAGGTGGATTCCCCGATGAAATTTCTCCGAACTTTGTCGCGGTGGCCCATGCTGCTCCACTAGGTAGGGGTTGATGTGGTCCCCTTTGATCCTGGCGCCGACCTTACCTTAATCAAATCACGGTCCCACCCCATCTTATGTTTTTTTTTTTTTCAAAACTCCTAATCCAGCCTTTTCAAATTTCATTCGTTTTTTTTATATTTAATTATTTTCGCCTATCGCCTGAATAGATGCTAAGGGCGCGCATGACAACGTTTCTATTTCTCTGTTTCTGTTCAAAACTATTCCAGAAATAGGTTGGAACAGAAACTCGTTTGGCAATGCAAATCTGTTTTTCTATCTTGAACAAAAATCTGTTCCAGAAATAGATTTTGGTCCAAATCAGAAACAAAAATTTTTATTTCTAGTAGAAATAGAAAAATTCATTTCTGTTCTAGAAATTATTTCTGGAATAGAATGGTTGTCATGTGTGCCCTAAACTAAACACCCAAAAATAAACAAATTCCGGCAGATGCTTACAAAGACTAATAAGCACCAGGGGTCCCGGGTTCGCTTTTGGTTCTTTCTTCTTCGTGGACGTCTGCCCTCCAATCTGGGATTTCGTGGGCCCATCTTGATCTTCCTAATCTCCAATTGGGCGACCGTAAAACCCAGCCGCCCACCCCCGGTTCACATTTGCGCCCACACGTGGTCTTGGGGCATAAAGTTCGATTCTCCTGAGAAATTTGTGTCGGAAAAGCCTCGCTTCGATGGTGTGAACGGGGATTTCGGGGAGCAAGGGCTCACGCCATTCTTGACCCCGCGAAAGGAAGATGGAGGCACTAGCACCTCGTGCTCCTTTAGTCGGTACAGCAACCTAAACGTCGGTATGGGATTAATCATTCAGCAATCCACCCTATTTTTTTTTTGGAATCTAAAGGACTGCATCGCAACTATTTTGATTTTCTGATTTCATTTTCTGAAACAAAAAAAAAGGATGAGAATCATGTTTGGTAACTTAGACGATTCTGATTCTAATTCTATTCCCGAGAATAGTTCTGGAGCAAAAATAAAACAAAAAAAAGTTGGTACTAGAAAAAAGAATTACTTCTAAGAATCACAAAACAGGATGAAGTCTCAGATCTCTCGTTTTTCCCTTTCAGTTCTCTCATCGCTTTTTCCCTCGACCTAAAGGATAATGAAGTTTCGTTTTTAAAGAAAAACACTTAAGATAATAAAAAATAAAAAATAAAAATTGAAAAACATTGGAAAGCATTCTAAAAAATAAAAAAAATAAAAAAATCCATAGAAATAGAAGAAGTTTATATTAGGCTAGTTGACCTCATTTTCATAAATTTGGCATAGATCTTTCAGATTTCATGGATTTTATTCTTTTTAGGAAAATCATAAACACCTTGAAAATTAAACCCGAACCATATTTCTCTAAATCCTTAGGACTTCATTAAAGTTTTATAATGCGATTTATCAATGCCACGATTCCTCGATTGCGCGCTTGATTTAATTGATGTGATTTTCTATTTTTAGTAAATTTGGAAAAAAACAAAAATAACTTATGTGAACACTTAGCATTGGCTTACCTCGCAGCCGTAAAAACGAATTAAAAATTTGAGTGAAACACAATTAGAGAATACTCAACTTTGGTGTTGAAAAGTATCGATGGAAACACCGATGTTACCAAGTTTCTGAACCATAGATTTCTCTGATTTCGTAGAATCGAACAGTTTCTCCCCATTTTTGATAAGATTTTGATCTACCTTCTTCAAAAATTAGTAGCGATCCATTTGCATGTGCACATAAACATGCCACCGATCACACTAAATCGGATTTGATATTTCCTCATTGTGATTTGGCATTGACTTGGAAGGACTCGAGCTAATGTGAAATCACATACTAACCTAATATGGTTTTTCCTTTTTTAAGCTTAAAATGACTCGTTATAACACTGCAATGAGACGGAATAAAATGAAAAAAATGTTATATGCAATATGCAATGTGTTATATAAGAGTCTCAATGTGAATTAATCTTCAAATAATTCTAAATATATGACTAGAATAGTTGCCATGCAAACCCTAAATGTGGGTGTGGGGTTAGAAACCGATTTTCAACTTTGAGAACTGAACCTTTTTCAAGGGTCGGTTTGGTCCAGTTTCAAGTTCCACTCGACACCCATGCACACCCCAGGACAATTTCATAAATATATAATTTCCCAACAAAAAGGGTGCAACTATAGGTCAAGTCTTGAAAATTGACACAATAACGAGTTTGAATCCTAAAATATTCAATCTCCATGTATTTAATTCATGAAATTTGCAATTTCGTTATACTCGAGTCGTTCCATTAACTGTCATTGGTAAATTGTCAGGAACGTCGCGTGATTTTTTTTAATTTTTTTTTTATGTATTCCCTCATGGCCTCCACTGAAAGAAAAAAAGGGGTAAACATTATTTTTTCCGTCATCTAAAATTAACGAAGGTAACTCAAAGTCTAAAGTGTACAATCGCAGCAAGTATTAAAATTTTAAGTAGGCAAAATGAAAGTTCCGGTGTCACGACTCGGTTGTATTATGACGGCAAGAATTTTTAAAATTTTAATGTACGAAACGACAAATTTTAAGACGCGTACGAGAGTAAGTTTCTTCAGGACGCTGTGGTGACAAAATTTTTCGGACAACCAGCCGTTATTTTTCCCCTAAATTAAATCGACCAAGAAAGAGGACAAAAGCGATGGGAGCAAGCAGCAGTAGTTTCCTGCTGACGTGGTGCGCAGAACGACATGCGGTCCACGTACGGGAGAGCTGACCCCGTGACGTCATCCGCAGGGGGCGGGGGGGGGGGGGGGGAAGTGGGGTAGGCCGGGCCGAGCCGAGCCGAGCCGAGCCGAGCCGCGCATGATGGGGTGCATTCCGGTGCGAAGATCAGATCAGACGGCGGAGATGAGCAGATTCCTTTTCCTTGGTCGGGTAGGAATTCACTGGGGGCACGCGGGTAATGCTCCGGTCCCCACAGGACCCCACTGTCCACCTCACCACCTCCACCGCCCATCCTCCTTTCCATCACATCCCATCACGCCTTCTCTCTCTCTCTCTCTCTCTCTCTCTCTCTCTACACAATTCTCTCATTTTATTTTATTTTTTTCTCTTTTTTTCCGGATTATTCGGCGAGTCTGTTCGAGCGTGCGTAGCGTGTGAGCATGTGCAGGATAATATCGTGTGGGTCAACATCATCCGTTAGGGAGGTGGGCCCCCACCACACGCGACGGCGTCCATTCGCTGCCGGAGTCAACACTTTCGGTTGGTTGGCTGGATGGCCCATCGGGAGACTACTGGCGGCCTTTCAGGAGTGGTGCTGGAGTGGACTCTGCACCATTAGCCGTTGGATTGCAGGGAAGAACAAATTTCAGCCGTCCATTGGGATAAACACAACCGCCCCTCTCGCTTTTTTTCGTTGCAATAGAATGTAGCATTGCCACAACCACATTGTGAGGACAGATTGATTCTCTTAAGACAGCAAAAGGGCCCGTCAATAGTAGCTTGCCTCCGTCAGAAGCTTCGATTAGCGAATTATAGATTCCGATATCGTGCGCACGATGGAGGTGGTTAACGAGAGGGAGGTCAGTCCTGCTCGACTCGTCCAGGATCGAAAGGCGAAAATGGGTGGGTTTGGGCAATGATTTTCCCGCGAGAAATGCCCTGACTTCGAAACCACTACCATCCGCCTGCTATGGCCGCCGTCACAGCCTCGACGTCAGAACTACCACCACTACCACCACCATAGGAATCGATGTTAATTGAGGTCTAGGGTTTGTTTTCTTAACGTGACAATTGATTGGGCATAGTTCATTCTGCATTCGCACCGGAAAAGTATCTTATGAATAAGTTCCATGCAAAGGGCAGCAGCCATTGACTGATTGCTTCAGGTATTGCTGGTAATTTGAACCCATAAAGAGAACATGTGAACATGATGCGAAGGTAATGTTGTTGGAGGTGCGATTCATTTAATCTTGTCGTTTATTTGATCGTAGGGCCACGACGCCCTCACCCAGCGCTGGTGAGGGTCGCCATCCCGTAGCCCAAAAAAAAGTAGAGAAGGTAAAGAAAATAAAAAAGAAAAAACAAAAACTCAAAAAAATCAAAATATTATAAAAAAAATATCCATCAGTGTTAGTTGCACCACATAGGATGGCCGATGTACATGTCAGCGATTTCTGGTCAAATTGACCTGACTGATTGTACAAAGATAGAAAAGTTTAAGATTTAGTTGACCAAATAAATATTCATAATTGAATTGTCACAATTATAATAGATTTAATTTTTTTTTGGCAATTTTCTCTGTTAACGTGGCGGTGATCATGAGATGCTATCAAATTATAATTCGACGCAACTGGCAACTTTTGCTTTTCCAACATCCAGCTGCATGCTGAATGATGAAGAAATTCCAACCAAAACGGGAAATGATGAGCAATGATGCAGTCAAAGCCACTAAACATTTTCCACGTGTCCAATTTAGAAAAATCGTAGAGTCAAAATTTCCAATTCCAACTTTATTAAACAACTAAGGATGTCGATCGTTTTGGTAGTAAATATTATGTGAAGTTATAAACACGAGGGACGATGCTATATCAACATGAAAGCAGCATACTTACGCAAAAGAGAAATGCCATGTAGAATCCCTCGCTAATAGTACACAATCAAAATTGGTTGGTAATAAATCGAGTCAATAGCTAAGTCTACAACGTTTGAGACAAGAGTTGCGAGACAACCGTTTAAAGAAGTGATTAAGCCGTCGATCTCCTCGGAGCCGGTATAATTTAATCATCGTAACGTGATTACAATAGTGCATTTAAACTCGCGAATAACATCGTTTGCCTAAAAGGGTGGATTGTAGATAAGCTTATAATGCATGATTAAGTTTCTCATTGCTCGTTTATGAATGTCGCTTGTCGGTATCCGACAAACTTTTCTTTTGTCCTTTTTTTGGGGGAGGGGGTACTTCTTTTTGCTAGAGTATAAAATCATTAGCATCCACGGACTTCGAATAAGGCACGCCCTAGGGCTAAAACATAGACACATATTTGCCTCTTGTATTTATTAGATAAAAAAAATAATTTGAAAAATATTTTCATTGTTCACATAAAAGTTTAGATACTAATGATTTCAAGCGATGCAGATGGTTTTTTTTTAGGAAAAATATTTTTTCCAATCATTTCTTTCGAGCGATACAAGTGGCTAAACAAACAGAGCGTCGAGCCGAAAGAGAGCAAAGGATACGACAATATGCTTTGATTAAAAGCAATTCCGTATGTTTTATGTTGTCCCGTAAATAGTTCAGGAGAATATTAGGTGATCCGCCTAGGAACGTCTTTCGTGACGAAAACAAGAAAAAAGCAAGGAAGATAGGGTCAAAGTTTTTTGGGCCACCATCTTCATTTGGATTAGCATCTTCTGAATTCAATGTAAATTTTTTTTTTATTTTTTACATATAAGAGACACAGTCAACGAAAGGAAAATTGTTGATAGATAGATTTAAGATGGTCGGAAGTAGATATATCGAAATACACATTTTTATCACGATCACCATTCCGTTCGTGGGCAGAAGATTTTCGCATTAATAACATATGGGCTATGGGCTTTGAAATTCTCCAAGATTTGTAGGATGGAGGCAGGTACAAATCTATGCCTTTGAATTTATTATGTTGGGGAAAAAGGACAGATTTGACTCGTAAGCGAAATGACTGAGATGTTCTAGGTACTATTTTTTTGCCACTAACTTCTCTTTTTTGACTTCTTTGCCACCACCTTCTGCCACAACCAGTGTATCGGCTCATGTTCCTCTCTCTCTCTCTCTCTTCTCAACATGAGGTAGCAGTCTCAAATTAGAGTTTGCCTGAGGCTTGGGAAAGGGGAGAGACACCAGAGAGAGAGAGAGATAGAGGGATGGCGGCGGCGGCGTCGAGTGGCGGGCGGCGATACTTAAGCGGCAAGCCATAAGGCATGGTAATGGGAGTTTAATGCAGCATCAACATGAATGCTGCCGAATTATAGTCACACAACCCTGAAGTTAGCATTTAGCAGTGACGGCGACTCTGTGGACACGATTACAAGCAGTTTCCATTCCCCAGTTGAGGTTACTAGTGGCCTCTTCTGCATACATTTAGCCTTTAATTCCATTCATTTCATTTTCGTTCCTTATGATGATGGAAAAAAGCGTGCGCGCGCACACACACAACTACCGGTTTTGATGGAGTCAAAAGACAAGCATTTAATGTGTGAAACCGTGAGTTTGGTCTTCACGAGACTCGCTACTTATCAAATTAATCAAGCTATAGGCGAGTGCGAACTATTCCGACATGTAAGTCCTACGTCTTGTCAATGTCGTCCAAGGATGATTTGCGTAGGTTTCTCTGCCCAACACGCGGGTAAACAAATTTGGGTCCTGTGGATACTCCGTTAGCTTCAGCATGTGTTAAGGCCTTTTCAAATTAGAAATTAAACATGAAGATGAGAAGAGCACTTGAGTTGCCTTGGGATTGCGTTTGTTTCGGATGAAATGAATGATTTGAAAAAGATTTTTGTCAAAATTATTGCTTGCGTCGTTCGCAAAAATGAATAAACGTAATGTATTTTCTTCGTTCTCTAAAATGCTTAGCCATGAATTATTGTCCATAATGAAAATATTTTTCGTTGATTAATTATTTCGAGCAATTCGAGCGATCATTTTACGAAACATTTCCTAAATCATTCATTTTCTCTGAAACAAAAATGGAGTTCTTCGTCACAAAGAGGGGATGTGATGCTAGCAGGACATGCATAACTATTATCGTAAAAACAGCCCTCTGTTTCAAAACTATAAACACAACACCAAAATATATTGTCATTCACTATTACTAAAGTCTTACTTGAAACGCCATGGATAAGATTAACGATTTACTTTCCAATGTGGTGTTAAATTGGTAACCAGCGTTTATTTTCAAAACATATAATAATCATTTATAGTTATTTCACACGATTAGTCTCACATTATCACTGAAGATAACTTTTTTCTTCGTCGTTATAAGAATTGTCGCGATTACCATGATGCCTCAATTTTCGATTTTACTCGCTTTTAGGGATGTACCACAACCATTCGGGACTATAGCATGGTGAGCTTATGCATGACTATCAAAATTATTCTAAGAATTTTGTTAAGAAGAGCATTATTAAGAATTTTTAACTAGTGTTTTCGGACAGTGAATAGCGAATTATAAAATCTCCGAGACAAACATTCCCGGTATCTCTCTCTCTCTCTCTCTCTCTCTCTCTCTCTCTCCAAGAGAACAGAATAATACATTCACAGACGTCCAGACACTGAAACATTCCTTTCCTGCTTTCATAACCAGCTTCAACTAAAGCACCTCATTCTCTCTCTCTCTCTCTCTCTCTCTCTCTCTCCCTCTCTCTCTGTGCCTCTCTAAAAGCCAACTTATATCTTTGGCCATCCCTTTTAATCAAGAGCTCCATCCATGGACACCGCTCAGTGGCCACAGGTAAGACAGATCCATCCATGATCTCTTCTCTCGCTCGATCTGCATCATCTCCTTCCCACCTCTCTTTCTCTCTCTCTCTTTGCTTTTCTTGTTGATGATTTTGGCTGCTAATAAAGGGTAAAGTGATGCTGTTCTTTCAAGATGAAAGACGATAACTTCTTTCTTTTGCTCCTCTCTCAGCTCATATCATAGCTAAGTGCCCGGTCTTCGCTCTCTTTTGGATTCAGTCATACCTGTTATTGATAGTGTTTTCCACTTTCCCTTCTCCTTTTCAATTATAGTCACGAGAAAAAGAAAAGGAAGAGAAGACAGAGACAGAGACAGAGAAAGAGGCGCTGCATCTTATTTTCTGGGCTGATGCCAAATTTGAAAAAGTGAAAAGTGGGCTGTTTTTGCTTTGTTTCTTGTCTCGTTTTGTTTGTTGTGTTCACCTTCTTCCTGTTTGCTTTCTTAGATTTTCAGGGTTGATCTTCCCTTGTGTTTTGATCTTCATCTGCTCATGCTGCTTCGGTTTCTTATGTCTCTTTCCATTTTTTTAATTTTGGTCCTTTTTTCCCTTTAGGAGATTGTGGTGAAACCGATAGACGAAATAGTCACAAGCACATGCACAGCAACAACCACCCCAAAGCCATCATCATCGTCATCTTCGGCTTTAGAGAGGAAGCCAAGGCCACAAAAGGAACAAGCCCTGAACTGCCCAAGATGCAACTCCACCAACACAAGTTCTGCTACTACAACAACTACAGCCTTACCCAGCCCAGGTACTTCTGCAAGACCTGCAGGAGGTACTGGACTGACGGTGGATCCCTCAGGAACATCCCGTGGGCGGTGGCTCAAGGAAGAACAAGAGATCATCATCCTCAGCATCTTCTTCTTCCTCGTCTTTCAATTCTTCATCCAAGAAGCTGCCTGATCTGATCAGCACGCCTGCATCAAACCCTAACAACAAAGTGCCACTCCATGAAGGCCAAGATCTGAACCTGGCCTTCCCAAACCCTCACCATCACGACTTCAAGTCCATCTCTGAGCTGGTCCAAGTGCCAAGCCTCGAGGCCAGCAAGAACCACCAAATCTCTGCGAACTGTAGCTCTGCCGGTGCTCCTGCGGCACCACCGCGGCAGCTCTCAGCTTTGGAGCTGCTCTCGGGGATTACGTCGAGAGGTAGTTTGAATTCTTTCATGTCCATGCCGCTCCCTGATCCAGGCTCCGTCTATGCGCCTGGGATGTTTGGGCTGCAGGACTTCAAGCCGACCCTCAATTTCTCCCTTGATGCTTGGGATGGGCTTACAGGAGCCCCCAAGTGTGCAAGAGGTGGCGCTATGGAGGGACGCTCTTGCTCCCCTTTGAAGATTTGAAGCCAGTCTCAAGAACAAGCGATGTTGAGCATAATAAGGAGAGCAAGGAGACTCCAATGTAACTGAGTGGGATGTTGGGTGGGGATCGTGGTAAGAATTGTTTTCAGATAATGAAACGAAACAAAAAGAAAAAAAAAGAAGAAATAAATAATGGTTTCCTACTTGTTCTTCTTTGGGTGTAATTTACCTTAGTATCATCATCAGTTTCTTTCTGGTGGTGGTGTTGTGTGTGTTACATTTTTATTATGATCTTGTTTGATTTTTCTTGGAAACTAACAGATCATAGGTTTTATTAAGTGGGTTCCTTTCTCCATCTCTATTCATTATTAGCCCTCTTTCATTAATCTTCGTTGCCTTTGTGAAGACTGCTGGAGGAGGGAATTGAAGCTTTCTTTAGTGTGTAGGGTTCTGCTTCAAGATCAAAAGGCTTCTTTTCCTGTGCATGTATGACCGTATTCAATGGGGGGATAGGGATTTTCAAAAAAGGTGAGTTGAGTAAAGCCACTTTTTTTTTAGGCATTTGAATGAGTGAGACATGATTTTTGCTCATCACCCATCCCACAAGAGAGTGAGCGAGAGATTAGAAGTAAACCCAAGTTTTTATGTATGTTTGATGTTTTGGCTTTGGTTAAATTCAGACATGTTTTGGCTGTACTCGCACAATTTAGTTCAATGAATTATAAGTTCCTAATATCTCTGCTTGAACACGTATATTCCTATCATCTGATCCTATGTACAATGTATCTATTTCTTTTCCTTTACTTTTTGCTTGTTTTGGATTGCATCTAACTAATCGGAAGAGTGATTTTAAGCATACAAAACTGGTTTACCTCTGCATTAATTAATGAACCACATTCGACCACCTAATGGGAGTCCACAAATCAATGGTAATCAGATTTTTAGGCGTCTGCAGTTACTGGCCTTGGGATAGCTTCTCTCGTCCTGCTCCATTCGTGGGTAAAATTTGAGTAGAATAAAGGCCTGTCTACCGGTGGTCCTTCCACAGGGATTCAGATAGCAGCTAAAGAATAAGCAAGAACCATACCTGATGTTAAATCGTTTTCTTTTTAAGATTCTGACAAATTATCGAGTGATTTCAGGTTGCCCAAACGAACCTGGTCCTGTCGAATGTGGAGAACATGTCAACATCTGTCAAAGGCAGTTTCATTTGTCCTATGAATGACCCACTCATAGCTTTGAAGCCTACACGATCCATTTTTCCTCCTTAAGATGTATAACGGTTAGAAACTACGCCTGCTCTTAGAGCCCTTAGCTCTGGTGGCAGTTGATCCAATTACAAAAAAAAAACGTGAATTTTTGGACGATTACCCTTGCTTGCAACACGTGAAATTATTATCACGCCCAGCTGGAAAAGTATTTTTCAATCCATTGCATTTTTTGTTAAATAAATGGAGGCTAGTTAACACGTGCAAACTTCGTCGATCTATCTCGTTTTCCGAAAAAAGGCTACAAAATGCAACGCGTATTTATTCGGGGTGGCCGTGTAGGAAATTTCCTACGCACGTCGATATGAACAACCATATTACCCCGTTGTTTTTGGGCTTTTCTTATTAGGGTTTTGTTAATAACCTTCAGATCAACTTGTTAAACACGCGCAGAACAAAGCGTTTGAGGTTCGGCAAACGACCGTCTCTCTCGTTTCATGTGTAACCAGTGTACCGAAAATCGAAAACGTTTCCATATCAGAGCACGATCGACGAGTGCTCTCGCGACCCCGTGTTTTATCCTCTTTGCGTAGCGAACAGCATCAAAAGCGGAGTCATAGAATCAGCAAAGTGGGAGCTGTGTCAAGAAATGGCCATCAAACTGCCTCGACCAAAAGTTTCAACCAACCCAATTCCTTCCGACATCGTTTGAAAGGCTCGAATGATCATGTCATATGCTCTCAGCATCGCCCGACCTGTCTCTTTATTTTAATAGAAGATTAGGGAAAGAGGAAGATAATCTGACGGACACGGCTTGATCTCAAGGGTCCCTTCGCGGGGACCCGCAAAAAACATTCTCTTAGCAAGTTGTGCCGAGGAGGGATTATGCTTTTCCACTAAGTGGAATCCGTCTAGATCTTGATGCTCCATTTCCTCTCATTAATATATTAAATGAAATTAATTATTATTATTATAATTATTAGATTAATGGGGTTTTAGTTTCTGGTCTTTGCTGTAAAGCCACTTCAGTTTGCGATAAGGGATATGATGCCCCATGCCTCCCCCTAATTACGGTCGTCTTTGTGGACAAACGTGGCATTTCTAAGTCTATTAGACACATCTATTTTCACTTTTCTAACGTAAGGGTTAGACTTAAGACTTACTCCCGCGTAATATCATGAACGCGGATCTTGAGTTTGCCGAGGATGACGGGTGGAGGG
>JAGVVM010007023.1:0-18011 GCA_019149425.1 Psidium friedrichsthalianum
GGTAAATCCATCAAACTTACTACCAATTTCTATCATCGATTCCATGAAATGCCATTTGAGGAAGTGTCTAACGTGGATTTACACACCTATTGCTCCTCACAGCATCCTTCTTTTTCTGGGCCACATGGAAAAACAGTCCAGGAATGGCAAAAAGAAATGCTCAGATCCTTCGTCAGGAACGGCTATCTCGTGACCCTTCTGAATTAACAGGATTGAGATGATAGGGCTGCGTTTCTCGAACCGATCTCTTCACTTCTGAATGTAGGAATCCTCACCGTCTGCATAAATTGAGATACTTGAGACCTCCAGGGATTTAGCTCAAATTCCTTTTACAGGCCATTTATGGTAAGCCTTCACAGTGAGGCAAGGCTAGTGACAAAGACAAACCTTGTGCTTGATTGTCTGAATGATTTTTTGGAAAAATCTGGTTTGGCCAACTTGTTTTCAGACTGCATATCCCCACTTGATTATTCTGAATGGCCGAAGTTTGTCCTCTTTTGTAGGTTTCCCAGCCTTTCCAGAAGAATTAGTGTCAAGTAATAACTGCGGGAGTTTCAAAGCATATTCCGCTGAACTTTTCTAGCCTGAACACTGAACCTTTTTGAAGTCCTCTCATTGATATCATCACACTACTTTCCTATAGAATCCAAAATTGTAAAAGAGATTAGCCATGCAATGCAACATCATCAACGATATGACATGTAGCAGTTGCTACACCTCAGTTTCTCAACATACAGACAGGGAGTTACAGTCACACTTACTTCCCTCTTTCCCTCTTCTGCTTTGACTCGGTGAGCTCAATGGAGTGCGCTGTTTCCTCATAGGCGGAGACTGGAAATATACTATTTAATTATCCGTGCATTCAAGATTGTTTTTGTATAGCAAGAGATACTTCTTTTAATTTGTTATAAGACCTACATGTTGTATAACACAGATGATCTTCACCCTCGTCTTAGATAGTAGCAGGCAAAAGGGACCTCAAAGGCCCGATCCAAATAACAGTACACTAATCAAAATAAAAATAATCACCTTAAGCTAGCTAAGTGTTGTTGATGTTTCAGCAGAGGTTGCCGCTAATGATTCCACATGACCCGTTGTACTGCCATCATCCGCACTTCGTAATATTTCTGGACCCCACCCCCGTCATTAGCTTTTGCCTCCCCAAAGAGAAAATTCAACAGTTTGTGTGATGTAGATGGGAAAGGAAAAGCAAAACCTCAAAACTTCAAACCTCAGTACTGCAATGAAGACATGGTTGCAGATTCAATGTCAAAGAAGCAAGCTTACCATGTATGCAACATTTAATTATTGGCATCTTGTATATAACCACCTTACTAGTTTTCAACATTCGGAATATCTTCGCGTTGGGGAAACATTACATTCTAATTAGCCAAATGTGTTAGTTTTTTTTTTTTTTCTCTGAAAGGCGAATTTACATCGTTAAACTGAGATATTCTTACTCAACCGCACCCAAATAAAATGTCGCTCATATCACCTCTAATAAGTCAATGCTCAATTTTCTTTTCTCTTTTTGACGAGTATGGATCCTTTCCAATGTGAGCCATTAGCAAAAAACACTTCCTCCCACGATAATCAAGAAAAGTAATTAATGCAGTCAAATATCTAGTGCAAGAGAACTATTTCTTACCCTGAACTTTCTGAGACACCCTAACCTAAAAATCTGGAAATGCAACTATCTTCATTTGCTTAACTAGTAGTTCAGACTTATAACTTTATATATAGGGGGAACAAACAGAAAATGAACTATAAAAGGTAATTCTAACCTTGCTTCAGCAACAACAAATACGGGCTCGAGTGAAAATAAACAATTTGCGTTACAAAAGGTAGAGTATAGCCAAAAGCACCAATTCAAAAGGTTGAATAGGTGGAGGAATTACAATTTAAAAAAAACCCCTCTATGAGCATAAGAAACTATATACTTTTCTATCACTATGCTGTTTTCCATGTGAATTTCAATCAGCAAACAAGTAAAACAAAAGATTCCCCACAATGTCCTTAAGAGCCTGGGGTGTATGGTCCGCTTTTGAAATTTCACATGGTTGCCTAAAGAAATGCAACCCCAACAATTATTGCACTTCCTTCCCCCAAGATCAGAAACCAATGATCTTAACAATGCACTTCACGTCCTCAACAAGCAACATAGGTAAACTAAGGCCCCCCCCCGGGCCCTTCTTAAACCTCAATTTTCACACAACGAAATTCATCAAGTGTAGCGTATTTTCTAAATGAGACAGCATTGAAAATTGCAAAATCTAAACCATGTGTTAGGTAAGATAAGCAACATGGTTTACATTTGATGAGTGGCAACTGGTAATAGGACATTAAAGGCTCAACTCGATATTTATGTTATAAGGGATCTCAAATTGCGAGCAAAGTAATGAAAAGGTGCAAATTCTTAACGTATGCATACCAGAAGAAGTGACTGCTTATGAATCCGCTGTAAAGCATGTGTGCAGCGCTTATAACTTCGGCTACGTCAACAGTTGGGTGGATTCTCCCACTTCTATCATCAACCCGAAATGTGTTTCATCATTTGCAGGATTGGATGCATCTAGGCTGTTGTGCCACTTTTCTTTATCCATATCATCATATGACCCATTATTTTTGTTCTTTGCCATCAGATGTACTGAAGCAACATCACTAGGCTGGACGGAAAGGATCTCTGCATGAGGAACCTGAGAACTTTGATCCTTGCCGCAAGCAAGGATGATCCAGAGATTCGGTACCTGAGGCGAATTATATCTCAGATCAGTTGGTTCATCGAAATTAAATGCAAGCCAAAACTAGTACAGGGGATAACAATACCTATGCTCCCGATGAGCTATCAAAGTCCTCGATTGGACCTGAAGCAAGCACTTCATGTTGACCTGCACTTGAAGGTTGTAACTTGTAATTCTTAGACTGTGAACAACTTATGAATATCAATGGTAGAGAGACAAGGGGAATGCGATAACAAAAACACCATTGAGAAGCTTAGGAATCAATGGGCAGCATTTGCCTAGGACTAAAGAAAGCAAAACTCAACTCTTCTCTTTTTCATGCCAAAATCTAGTATACAATTCAAAATTTCAGAAATTATGGAAATACTATATACGATTCTACAGGTCAACATTTAAATGTTTGAAAGGTTTCATGTGTTTCCAGGTCGCTTATCTTTGAAAATAAGTTTTGTCCCATCAACTAAAGCTAGAAAATTTCCCAAAGGACTGGCGTACTCGGTAAAGTCAAGTACCTGTATTGCACAATTTTAAAAAGAAAAAGTAACAAGTAAAGCAATTCCAAACACAACATTTTTCAACACCAAACAGCATCTTCAAAAGGTGACAGAACATTTGCAGCTATGAACAAAAACTTCTTAACAAAAGCCAAGCATGAAAGGAAAATTAAAACAACAGAACCGAGCCATATGCAAGCAATGGTTCAGTCCACGTATCCATGGCAGGCATACACACAAGATATGAAGAAACTGGTAAGTGCTTTCTATACCAAACACAAGGATTCTCGCGACATTGATTACATAATAATGGGCTAAACATTAGAAGTGCCAATCAACACTAAAGAGAAAATTTGAGGATGATATTTTCAGATTGAACGATGCAAAGCAATATCTCTGCATTATTTTATCTCAATCATGAATTCACCTGCTTGAAAAATAATTGGACAAGAGAGTCAAATATTCGAAATTATAACAACTTTTTTTATAGAAAGCTTGTGGTTGTGCATACTCTTTCTTGCTAATATGGACTCCCATAGGCGTGTAGCCTTTGAAACTAAATGGGAATTCTGACTGGAAACTAGATACAAGATCATCCCACAGCTCCCCTTCCAACTTGACTTTGTTTCTCCAATCATGAAGTTTTTCCAGTTCTTGCTGCAAGTATGCCTGAGATCCAGTTCTTAGCACATTAAAGACCTACATATGATGGCTTATTCATGAGAGTTGTTAGTCAATGAGCTAGAGTTTTACCTCCTCAGCACACAAGCCTCGGAACTCTGCAGTCATTTCATGAGCCAAATTGGACCACATTGCCTGCCTCTGTACAGCTGTTTCTGCATTTTTCAGGAACTTTCTTCTTTCCAATGCAATTCTAGCCTATGGAAAGTTAATTATTCAAGTCAAGCTCCCAAAGTTCAAGTCCATCAGTCTCGAAGTAAAAGTATTTTTTTTATATAATAAGAAATATGTTTAAGATAGTAAAATTGGAAAATCCTGGCCATATAGCAATGAAAATAAAAGCTTACAGAGGCTATCACATATATTTCAACATTTACATCCTGAAATTAATATTCATATCTCACCAAAACCAAGCACAAAATTTGTCAATATGTGCTGCTTCCTATAGTTATTGCCAACTCTTCACATGAAAAACAAAGCAGATGTCATTGTTTGATAAGAAGTTGTAGAAAATTTTGAATAAGACCCAAGGATCATGATAAAGAACTAACAAATTAATTCTTGTTCTTGATGGAGTTCATCGGCCCGACACTTCGTTACTTCGTTCTGGTCTCCAGATCTACTTATATATTTTTAAAAGCATAACCAACAAAAGACAGCCATAAGGAACCTTGGCAACTCACATTACCAGGGGAGGGCAATGCTGGTGAATGCATTTCCTAACTGTTATTTTGCTCTTCGAGTGTCAAGATGTCTATATTTCAAAAGATAGCCCAGTGCATAAAGATGGAGACATGTAGACAAGGATACAAAAAGGCCAATGCTAAATTGAACTGCCTTGTTATCATCAAAACAACCTTACTCAAATGATGATGGCAACAACTACAGGTATCTCCGATAAGTAATAAATAACAACCATCTTTACCTTAGTTACTGGAAGAAGGGTGGCAGCATGGGAGAAAGCTACATCTGTCAATGAAGCTGGTAAAGGATTAGTAGCTAGATCAGCTGGAAATGTCCGCCTGTGAACCTCTCTTAAAGCATGCAAGGAAAGTTGCCACAAGAGTTCAACAAATCTGCAACACCAAATAAGAATTGTGTAGTCAATTATCACCAAAAAAAAAAAAGGTTTAAGAACCAAAACAACGACTTAACTATAGCAACAAACATTGGGGATCCAAAAGTACATCAACATTTACATTTGGGAAGCAAATGTTTAAACTCTCATCTATTCACATCTCCCGTGTTGACTAAGACCCTCCTTGCAATTCACAAAATACCATAGTACTGTTATCTGATATACTCTCAACACTGGCACCAGAAACCACGTCCCATTCACGCCAAGCTATCAAAAGGGATTCAACAGCCTACTCACAAGGAAATTTTCAATTCTAGGTGGAAAACCTGTCATTTCATCATTCCACGTGGCATGACCACAAGACCTAGCATGCTCATTAATTTGTTTTCATTGAACTAAACATAATCTTTTGCTTCAATCTATAACTCTTGGGCATGGAATAATCAGCATTTATCGTACTCGCAGTCATGAAATCATGTACTACTAGTATTTATTCAAAATAAACTGTGTCTGGCAGAACCTTGCATGCCTTTTACAAAATAATGGAGGTGGTAATTGGATTAGATTTTAAGCTTTCTTTTGTAGATAAATCGTGACCGGTTAGCTTATGTTGAATATCCGACCACAAAAAAAAACTTGCATTGAATAAAAAGATGCCACATATATTTTTGAATGATATTTAACCCTCATTCTTGAGGTTAACTTACTTATTTCTATTAAGCCAAATGACCATGTTGGTCAATTTAATTCTAGGAATTAAGGAAAAACTAAAATTCTCAACCTAAGCAAGCTTAAGGAAGCAACATTAGACGATTTCCATAAGAGTCCATGCAAACTACAACCTTAGTGCTCCAAGTACCCAAGTAAAATTTGCAAAACGAAGATCTGAAACAACCGGGCAATTACCTTGGCCCACAACATGTAGCCAGAGAAGATACCCTGGAATTGCTCCTAGGAAGCGCCCCTTGTGATTCAAGCTCACTGATAATACCTTGAACCACCTTAACCACACAACAGTTTTTGAGAATGAAATCAACGCGAGCTACAAGCTATCAACCAAAATTCGAAACGTCGACGGATTAATGAGAACTCAATTCATTATAGAACCGCACCTTCCGGAAGTCCCGCGATTGGGCCGAATCGAAAATCGCCAGACCCTGTCGAAATCCTGGAAGATCCCGACCGTTAGTGAACTGGGAACGGCGAGATCAAACGAAAAATAGAAAGACTCCGATCACACGAGCATGGGACGTCGAACTAATTGCGAATGCACGTCCGATGGCGAGAGAGAGAGGGAGAGATTTACTTTGGCGGATTGAGCAGGGCCGCGAAGCGAGGAGAGATGAAGTAGAGAAGCTGCTCGCCGAGTTTAGGGTTGGAGTGGCGGAAGAGGCCGACGCGAGGGGTGGCGCTGGAAGCTCCGACACCGATGATGGACGGATCGAGACCTAGGAGCAAGCAATTAGTGTACATTGCACTCTCCAGCTCTATCTCTCTCTCCTTCTCCCTGTCCATCGTCATCACCTGCAGCCAAACCAGTCTCCTCCTCCTTCCTCCTTCGTCTTCTTCTGTCTCTCTCCGACCGAGAGTGACGTTGGTGATCTTCGTTTTCTTCTCCGATGGCGCTTTGCTCGCCTGCTTATCTTCGCCTTCTCCTTTGCTTTTCTCCTACTCCGGTTGGTTATTCTATTCAAATTCTTAATTTATTTAAAAATGTGATTTTGGATTTTGTTGAAACTTTTTTATTTCAAATCTAAGACCCTGTTGAACCGGTTAATTGCCAGTTGCCCCACAATGGTGGGTCAAGCTGGGGCAAATTTACAAATTTGTAAAACTTGCCACGCCCTTTTTCGGGCAACCACATGGGAGGTTCACAACCCCCCCCCCCCCCCCCCCCCCCCTTTCTTTTCTCTTCCTTAGCAATTAGCCAAATTTAATTGTGTTAACGAGTGCAATTAAATGGAGTTTCGAAATGATACTCATAAGAATTTTATATATCACCTTCTGAACTTAAAAATCGCAACGGCATTCTAATTTCAAAATTATACACAAAAAAAATTAATATCACCAAAAACTCTCAAACTGATGCAACTATAATAAATTTGCCACAATTATTATTATATAAAGTCTCAAACTGATACACATGTAACAAATTTACTTTTCGTAATTACTGAATTAGATAACATGTAATAGTTTACGGGTGTACCAATTAAAATTTTTACCCTTCATCTCTCATAGGTTTATCAATTTATGATTTTTCGTGGCACTAATTCAATTTAAAGCATACTAACTGAGGGTAAATTGATTAAAGGTATATCAATTTAAGATTTTTGGTGGTCGAAAAATTAGTTTTTGATAAATTTATCATATATCAATTTTGAAGTTTTTTTTGTTAAAAAAATTAGCATAGAGTAAATTTATTATAAATATATTAATTTAGAGCTTTTCGTGATATTAAAAACCAAACACAAATTACCCACTACAGTATTTCCTATTATTTGAAAATTTATGAACATTTGACTTCTTAAAAAGGTCAAGTCATGAGCCGGAGAAGTGAAAAAGGGGGAAGAAAAAAGAGTAGAAAGTGAAAAAACGACAATCCCATCATGTGATCTGAACTTTTGTAATAGACACCGCCAACGACTTTTGTCTAGACGTGTCCTGAATATTAAATTGCGTCTTGTTCGAACAATCTTTATTTTTATGTCCCGCTTTGCAGGACAGACGCATCATAAGATCTAATTTTGATGGTCTTTGGACACTGGGTTAGATCTAGAGTTGATGCGACAAAAATTTATCAGCGAAACATGACACTGTTTGTAAGCCATTTCATTGTTTGGTAAATATTATTAATCTTGCTAAGCCCGTCGCGTGAAGAACTCGCAATTCGATTCGTTTATGAGCAAATTGAGAAACTCGCTATTCGCTAAGATATGATTGTTACTTTATAGACTCAATCCAAAGAAGGGATCGAAGATTGGGTCTAGAATTCTATGCCCAAATTAGCTCGTCGTCCATAGATACGAATTTTCTTCACCGAAACGATCGAGTCTCGACCCGCCAGCTTCGACGAGCAGTTTCGATCCGACCTGTGGCCCCAGGCATGCCGCTGCCCCCATAATCAGGTCGGAAGTCTGGCGGTTCACACGGAAGGACCGTTACTCATATTCTAAATGTCTTTTGCGGCCTTCATTATCTCCTTTGTTCTTTTCCAAAAGACACGTTTAACACGCGACAAAATCAATTTCGATCACGTAGTCTATGTCGATTGAACGTGCCGTCGCGAGCGCTCTCGAGTCCTTCAGAAATGACCAAGCACTCTCAATCTCGGGCCAGAACCCGACCCGATCCGACTCGACTGAGCAAAACCCTTTACAGGGGTAGAGTTGACCCGGCTCAGCCCCGTTCGTCAGGCTGTCACCGTTTGGCAGTTGGCCGATCTCGTGAATTGAATACGGGGAAAACGCTGGAAAACAACTCGAGCCGGTTTCCACCACGGCCGCCCTAAATTTGGATTGGCTTTGCTTTTCCTTTCGGTCTTGTGCAGTGGAGACTTTCTATTGGGCCTTCGCACTTTCTTCGACTCCCCAACCTGTCTCTTTCCTCTCTGCAGAATCCAGCAAAAAGCCGTCACGAAATCATGTGCCGTTGCTTTTGGTTTTGCCCAAAGCTCCGGTCCGGTAGTTATTCCTGGACCGGGGAAACTGTCTTCTTCCTAACAATGACTTGTCGCCTAAATTTTTTCCAACCGCGCGCGCGAAGCTTCCTCAGACCATGACGACTTTGTTTGCTTCCCTTCCTATCTCCACTCTTTAACTCCACATTTTAGAGGAAAACTTACAAGGCAAGGAAAGAACGGCAAAAAGGGAGAACGGAGAGCCACGAAAGCGAAAAATCCCGAATTCGCCCGGGCTGTGAGATAAATTTTATAGGACTACCGCCAACTATTCTAAAAGCTTGAGTTATTAGATGAAGGCATGGTTTAATATTTACTCTAACACTTCCCACCCCCTTACGTTGAATTTGATTTTTTTGCCTAATACTAGGTATGGAAAGATTTGAACTCAGGACCTCCTACTTTGCTCTAACATAGGCAAAGTGGGGGTGGGTCAGTGATAATCGCTCCACCCGGAAAGGTACTTTGCTTAAGGGTTACGTGTGGTGGTGACGCATGGAAATACAGGCCGATCGGAATTAGGAATTTCTATGTTCAAAAAGAAAAGTTCTTTGATATGCATCACACGCTCGTAATCTTTTCCTTTTTTGCTTTTTTTATTTTATTTTTTTTATTACCATATGGCGAACCGATGACGCCGTTAGATAAATACAACATCGTATTAACAAGTATTTTGGTTACCCTCGTTAAGTATACTCGATGTGTATTAATCTAGTACTCAAAAATCGCATATTGCACATAGCAGGAGATGAATCCATGCCTTGTAAATCACAAAGTCCCCTTGACAGGCTGTTGACTAAGTTTTTTTTTTTTTTCAAAACGGAAAGCTTCATTTCACATAAAAAAAAAAGATATATAAGTTCAAGATAAAAATGTAAATTCCACAAAACAACTGAAACAAATGAATCAAAAAAGTGAATCAATTTGATACACTATACAAAGACTCGCTCATTCCACAAAGATAGATCTGTTGCAGAATTGAAGCACAAACAGTGGTCAATTACCGAATCTCGGATCAATATTGGTGATGAGCACACGCCGAAAAATCTTGGATCAACATCGATGATGAGCACATGCCGAAAAATCTCTCTCTAATAACTGCGATTTTGCCAAAAAATGGTATGCACATAGATTCAACGTCTCCAACACCATCATCGTATAGAGAACATAACAATCCAAAAAGATTGAAAAAATGAAAAAAAAAAAAAAACCTCATAAATCCCATATCTATATCTAGGTCATGATAGAAGGGCACCCTAATCTAGATCTAGATTGGAAGAGAAAAACTACAGAGTATATACCAGCTGTGCAAAAAAACCACTTTTAGGAATACCGACTGTTGAAGACAGCAGCAAAGCAAAGGAGTTTCGAAGACTTGTGAAGCGCTCGACAATCTGGAGTAATCACTGGAGCGAGCGAGCAGATTCGAAAAGAGTAGATTCTTTTGAGACTCTTCAATTTTCAGAGCTCAAAAATGATGATCGCATCGTCTACGAAAACAACCAAAATGTCTAAGGAAAAAAAAAAGAGTAGAGAAACAACCAAAGATGAAAATGAACCAGTGATGAGAAGGGAGGGAGGGGGAGAGAACTTTGCCGCTAGAGGCGGCGGTTGGTTAGAGAAACCCTAGAGAGAGAGAGAGAAATTCAATCGGGGAAGAGAGACTAAGGTGCTTATGAGGCACTCTTTTCTAACATTCCCATAACAAATCTTCTTACAACGAACATTCCGTCGGAGCGGGATCGGGACGAGAAAATCGTCCCGAGAGGATGGTTTATTTAAGCGCTTAGAGAAATTCGAACGCATATCGCGAGAAAAATTGCTACACAGATGCTTAGAAACTAAGTCGGTGCTTGTTGACAAGTTTGGTGTAAAGAACGAAAATCTGCTGCCCCCTCAAAAAAACAAAATTGGGGAATGGCCAGGGCGTGAAATGGAGCGCCAAGTCGGCATGGTAGGCACGGCACGTTATGAATTGCTTGAATCGCAAGGCTGAGATGAATGGTCCCCTTTGTCGTTTGTGCACGACATGAAGAGAAGGCAAAACGCACGAGTCGAGGCCTTCCCTACAATTTCCTTACCAACGGAGGACAGCGCCATTCGTATCCAATGAACGGTGTCTCTATCCGAAGCATGTTTTGACATTTTGGCGATTCTGAGTTTGTAATTCGAACAGCGTTTCGTTCCATCTCAGAACTGTCGAGACGGGCAATGGGGTGACCAGTGCGACTATGTTGTTTAGAAGTTATCACGCCAATCTCTCACATTCGCTACCAATTAATTCTATCCGAATTATTAAAAACTATGTTCATGCCAAACCCTAGAAGCCGATGAATTCATCGTCATGGACCTGCTAACGTGCTAGAAGTCGAGACCCCTCCCTCCAAGGAGGCAACGCATTTTCAAGATACAAGTTATCTAGAGATTTACTCACCACGTGCTTCAAAATTATGACCTGGTATAAGACAGTGCGATTTTTATGGCATTCGCGACCTACTACGTAACAGTACTAAAGAAAATAACGATGGGTAAATTACTGTTTAGCCACTGTTCATTATTTACTCAGGCAATATTGTGGCAGCCACATTGTCTTATTTATGTTGTCTTTTCGTTTTCATATGTCTATATAAGGCATCCATTGCAACTTGTTGAGGGCAGACCGACCTTCCTCAATAAAATCGCGCGTGCTCCTATCACCGTGCTTTTCTAAATTGCCTTATTCTTCTCCTTGAAATCATGCTACGATAGAATAAACAGTATTGTTAGCCTGGTATGGCGCTTTGTTTGTGAGTATGCCCTGCACTTGACACTATGTGGATCCATGGGATCGGAAAAATGTCTGGAACCTGAAAGTTTTACGGAGTTGTATCGCGATGCTTGAAAGCTAGGAGGCGGTCTCTAGTTTAAGGCCAAGGAGGCAGTGTGATTTGGGATAGCATACCTGCTTCAAGCCTTCATTTTTCATTCCATAGACTCTTCATGATTATATATAGAGAGAGGGCCACTCGGAGACGTCGGTTTCAAAAGCCCATTGAACCAATGGGCTTTGGCCCGAACGATCGTAGCCCATGAGGCCAATCGGCGCCGACCTAATCCTTCGCCGCAGCGTACGTGTTCCTCATGGCACGTGCTCTCCCCGACTTGATGCCCAGGCAAAAAGAGATCAGGGCGAGCAAAGCATATTCCCAACTCACAGGCAAGCGCGCACGATTCCCAGTTCCGTGCTCGGGACGTGTTGATCCCGATTCCGATTCAGCTCTGTTGTGTGATGATACTTGATGGCTCTTCTTCTCAGCTGCTTTTGAAGAGAAGGAGACTCGCCATCCCCGACCCCATGGAAGCTGAACCGGCCAAGGTCTTTTCTTTCCGTCCAATTAACTATTGGCGACGCTTAATTTCTCGATGTTGATGCCGGGCCTGTGATGGCTCTCTTCATTTAGTTTCTTAGTTGATGATGGATCGGAGCTGCGTTTATGGCGCTTCTTGGGTTTTTGCTCGATCGGTCATAATTTGTTTCTCAAACTGTCGATAGCTTGAAGTTAGACATAAAGAGGGTTTCTTTGCGTGCATTGCCTTCAAAGAGGGAGAGAGACTTTGAGGATGCTGCACGCTTAGTTTATGGGGGTTGTTCCGACCTGGCTAGATGGGGCGGTCGTCTATTTAGTATATGCAGGGATGAATTAAATAAAAGGCTGGATGGGCAAGTACATCGTCTGTCTGATTGTTGCATTAAACTGTACATTGTCGATGCAGTTTGCTTCTGTGAAAAATCTTGTAACATTCTCCCACATTGGCTAGAGGGTAACTCTAGCACCTCTTACTAACTAGAATTATCCATGATGCTGAAAGAACACTGGTTAATGTTAAGTACGATAAGAGGTGGAGAGATCCTGGTAGGCCAGTTGCATAGAGAGTTGGCATATGAGACAAAGAATTAACTCATTGCAGAATAGGCGGACAGCTAGGCGGTGTGGGAAAGTCTATTCTGCAAGTGCTGTTAAAGTTCATGACTTTACATGCTTTTTTCCCCAAGTCATATACCTAGCTGTCTAATTTGTGCTTTGTGTTTGACTTGTGTATTGCCTAGAGTTATGGAGCTGTGCAGTTTTTCTTGCTTTAGAGACAAATCTCAAATGCATCTCTTAGTTATTTAAAGTTTCAAACTCTAGGATAAGTTGGCAGTGATACCCGGAGATTCGTTGGTCGAGTCAATCAACTCCTTTGTACCGGAATATGTTCTGCAAAAGTGAGATAAGAAATGTTATTCTAGGCCTTGTTTCTTTCGCAGCCCATCGAATGTTCTATGCTTTTGTTATTTGTCTAATCAAAGGTTAAAACCCTTGCCTTTTCTCATCTACATTAGCGGAATGTGACATTCTAAACATGTTTTTTGCCAATTGTCTATTTCATGCGCCTGCTATCACTAGATGCCTCGTACTGCCTGAGGTCATTGCAAAAAATTTGACATGACTGTCAATAGCAGAACTAAACACTTGACATTTCATCCATGGAAGGAAGGCTTTAGAATCTTTTTTATTGTGTGAATCTTGGATTTGTTGCCTGCAATTTGGATTGATTGTTCTAGCTCATGTCAGGCAAAGCTTGCTGAAATGAAGGCAAAATTTGGACGTGAAATACGCGTGTTTGAAACTTCAGTGAGTTCTCCGACACAAAATGCAGCTCCAGATACCGGTAAGAACAGGTTATACTAACTTATTTTCAGTTCTAAGCTAAGCTACCTATCTTTTACATTTCTGAGCATTTTGTCTGATTGTGTATTACAACAGGTGAAACAGATGACTTCTATGAGTTCACTGCAGAGGATTATCACCGACTTTTGACTACCAAAAAAGAAGGTATCATCCAACAATATATCATTTTAATTGTGCAAATAGAGGAAGAGGCTCTAAGCTTAACTGCTTGGATAGCTTGCCTTTTGGATGTTTTGGGAAAAAAGACATCTGATTTCTAATCAGCTTGGGTATAGAGTTACAAATATGTGTCCTTCTTGGAGCTTGAATCCCTGGCCTGCATTACAAATTTGTATGGAGGGGGAAAATATGTGCTCTGCGATGCTGTGTGTGCTCTTAGAGGTTCTGTTTCTTTACGTTATCGCTCTTGGTGATTTGAAATTTTAGTTTGATAGAAGAGTTCCTTTCAAAATCTATTTTCAAGTATGGTAACATTGATAATAATCTTTGATTTTGCGGTTGCTGATTTTTCGGCGGGATGACTCTGGCAGAAAAATATTTAAAGACCAGAAACTCCGAGAAGCAGAGGAGGCAGCACGGCGCTCGAGAATGACAAAGGTCATTTGATTACTACTCCACTAGTGCCTGATATGATTTTCTTTTTGTTGCTCTATTTAACATGTAGCTTGTAATCTTGCTATGGAGCTTGTATTATCTTGGTTGCTTGTGCAACATACCCCTAAAATTCATATGCTTTTGTAATGCAGACTGTTATAAGGGTACGGTTTCCTGATAATCACACGCTAGAGGCTACATTTCATCCGTCAGAGAAAATAGAGAGTTTGGTTGATCTCCTTGAGAAAGTGGTTGCTAAACCTGAACTGCCATTTTATATATGTAGGTTTGCTCACGTGATTAACTAATTTGCAATATTTTGATGCTTCTGATATTCACGTCTCAAGAATATGTTTTTTGAAGCTAAAGCATAACGCATTTGTCTGATCATGTTTCAGATACTACTCCACCCAAGAAGCAAATAAAAGACTTGTCTGAGGACTTTTACTCGGCTGGCTTCATTCCTGGTGCAATAGTTTATTTTTCATTGACACCCAGAAAGGTTTGTATGTGTATTGTTGACCTCAAATGACCTCAAATGTTGTCTTCCTTTTAATTTTGCTCGCCGGGGGTTGCTCCTTCGTGTTTAATTTAGAGTGGCTTGTCCGTATTGGATGCTCCCTAGTTAAGCTGTGTAACAAAACAGTTTTGAGTTTATTGCATTCCTAAGTGATCCAAAACTGCCCCGAGTGCAGTTCACATTTTTCTGAGCACCGCAAAGCTGAAGCACTTTTAATAGGTCCTTCTTGGTAATTTGTCTTGGGTATACTAGCACATACTGAAAGTTGACCCACTCACAAGAACTACCAAACGCTTCTCATTTGTGGCCATGTCAACTGGAGAATATGTTAAATGCTTATTTCACCAAGATCGGATGTCCGATATCATTAATACGTTGCTTATTAATTCTTATGACATCAATGGTAGATTACATGGGAGTCTCCTACGATGGAATGCTAATATGGTCTTTGCATCTTTTGCCTGTCAGCTTCAAACGAGGATATAGCAGCTGCTGAGATGGGTCCGTTCCTTCAAGAGTATGTCATGGCTCTGAAAGGCTTGGAGCACAACATTGAGAAGGTAGAGCCGGTTCAATCTGCACCAGAGCCTGTAGAGCCAGCTCCTCCGCCTGTTGTCCTAGAGCGCAAACCTGCTGAGAAGAAGCCTGTTAAGCCAAAGTGGCTCAAAATGTGACTCGAGTCCTGAGTATACCTTTAAACTCTTTCTTTTCCCCTGTACAATATCTTTTACTTTAAGATCTCTAGTTTTACTCCTTTCCCGGATTATGCTGGTCTCGATGCTGGCGCAGTTAACTCAGGGTAGCTCGCATCAACTGCGACACTATGGACCAGTTATTGTGGGCAACTGAGCACTCAATTCTGAAAGTGACCTCTCCTAATGGAGAGAGCCATGTATTTCAGTCATGTTTATTGTAAATCAACAGCGTCGTTCCTGATTGTCAAGTTATGTATATCCATCCATAGGGTTCCCCAGATTGTGGTGTTGCGACCTCTCTTTGTACACCACATTTAAGTTTCGGGTTAGGTTCTCGAGTTGGGTTGAGGTGAGGCGCTCATATGTGGTATTAGTCTGATCTCTTTTCCTTCCCATCGGATGTCCCTGGAGTCGTGGATGGTGAGGGATGCATTTTGTTTACTCTGACCATTATCCTGAGGCCCTGGTGATACCAAATATCTGCCCGTCGTCACGTTCCAAAAGTATGAAAATTTATCAAGCATGAGCAGGGTTAATTTCATCTTTTGGATCATGGTCCTTGGAGGCAGCAAAGAGATGTAAAACATGTCTTCACCAATGCTCCATTCCGAAGCGGATAGAACATTCGCCTTACACCCAAAACGTCCCCTTTCGACCCCGTTTCCCATCTTTGCGAGTGCTCGTATGGCTTTTAAATCGCGTTCGCCCATTCGACACCCTTTCCCATCATTGCGAGCGCTCGTACGGCTCTTAAATCCCATTCGCTGTACGAAAAAATGGGGATCGGAGAGCACGTACCCCATTGCTAAACATGGTCCTGAGAGATCCAAGAGAGAAGCAAAGTTAAGAACTTTCCGAGCGATGGGTCAGTTGCATGGGGGGCTTCTCCTATTTCATTCAATGGAGGCAGCAGACATTCAGCGGATAAGGAAGGGGGTTAGGAGGGAGAGAAGATTCGGAGACGAACTCGGGAACGGAGGACGGAGGTAGGTGGGGAGGAGGAGGGGAAGTAGGTGGGTGCTCGGCTTCACCAGCCACCCACTTACCCGGAAGATTTGAAATGCGAAAGAGACGAATCCGGTGTGGTTTAGACTTTCATCCCACGCATGGTGATGCGAGGGTGAGCCCCACCTGCCCTCAGTCCCATGATTTGTTCAGCCCAGTAAACGAAGTGGGTTTTCAACTGACCTTCAATTATGACATCGACTATTGTCATCAATGTGCATTAGCGTTGAAGGAAAAAGGAAAAAAAAAAACATCTTTTTGCCCTCGTTTCGAAGGACAAACTGAGGCAGGGCCAAAACTAAAAGGATGACAAGACTAAAATGTTCTATTTGAGCCATAGTTACTGTTTATTTTGAGCGCCATTACCCCATCACCATATAGTGAGAATAAAATCAAGATTATCGCATATCATGGCATAGTAAAAAAGATCAGCAGAGTTTCAAACTTGTGCCAGGAGATCATGATTCGCTTGGTATTGAGCTTATTCCAAAACATCTATGGACACAGTTACTTGCCTCCCTGAAAATATACGTCCGCACCCTTCAAATATTTGCAATTTCATCAGAGAGGTAACTTAAGCATGTTTTCAATAGATTCATTCCTCCAAACTAAATTAAATAACTGGCTATTCCCTATTTACCTATCGATTCATCATCATCTTTTTCTTCTCCTTTTTTGTCGATGAATGGACGGTGGACACTCCCAGAAGGAGGTGATAGTTATACCAAACAACGCCCGTCTCCCACGAATTTCATGATTGCGCAATGGCTAATTTCATAATCCAACTCGTTCACTCTTTATTTTCTTTCTCAAATAAGCAACAAAGAAAATCAACTCATTTTCCTAGCGCGTTTGTGATTTTTATGTTAGAGCGCAAACGGCGAGAATTTTCTTTTTTAGCGGCCAAATGCCGATCACCATCAAGATACGGTGAGTTTTCTATTGGAATTCATGTCCCGTTGGACATATCAAATCGGACCGATCCATTCAAATGGGGATACAATACCTTTTTTTTACCCCCCTTCTTTTATAAGATTGGCTCGGTTAGGTTCAATCGCACCCCCGCTTACTAAATTTATCTTTGGTCTTCGTGCGGATTTCGAAAATGAAAACCACCGCAGATCGGATCATGATCGAACTCCCCACATGTGCATCCCGTCCATGCAACGACAACCCGGGTGTAGAAATAATCCTTGTTGGCGGCTCAAATCACATTGTAAAATGAACTTCCCTGAGAAATTTAGAGGGTCAAAGAAGGTGTGCAGAGAGCTTTCGGTCAAACCTTGGTGGCGTCTCAATTCAATCACCGGCGGGCCGGGGTGGAGCCTTCGTTTTCTGACCTTTTGGATTCTGGCCGGCGGACCGGCTTCGTGGTCCGCGATGCGGGTGACCTCGACGCCTTTTGAGGTTCTGGAACTCTGCCCATCGGAGGAGAGGAGCGTACTGACGTGTGTCGACGTCATAGTGTCCTATTTGGGGGTTACCACGCTAAATGGAAATATCTGGTTATAATGTACGGAGACATAGAGTAAAAACAAAAGATATGGTCAGCAACTGCTGTCAAGTGGACCTACTTATCTTGTCCTATTTTCGGTTTGTGGTCGCTCTCATCCGCTTGTGGCCATAAGGGGCCCAATGACTTTGGAATCAAGCATAGAAGTGCTTTGTTGATAAGGGTGAGTGTGCTCCCAGATTCGAATCGGAGAACCGGATCGATGAAAACAGGGTGGGTTTCAAATTTCGGGTGTGCAAGGTAGGTTATAGGAACAAGTTAGGTTTCAAGTTGTAGGATATGGAATTTGGAACAAGCTTTTT
>JAGVVM010007024.1:0-30355 GCA_019149425.1 Psidium friedrichsthalianum
TTAAAGATTTTGAGCATCTTAGACTATAAAGAGTATGAATTTGAAACAACTCAGCACTTCGAATTGTAAGCCCTAATCTCTCTAGGGTGGACATCGTGGAATTGTAAGCTCTAACGACTTCCACGATGACAGCTCAATTAGGACTCTTTAAAGATCAAAATGCAGAATTTATTAAAAGAGTCCTATCCCAACTAGAATTAGAGTTTTAAGAAGTTGAAACTCTATCCCTATGCAACTAAAAAAACCAAGAGTTTTGGAGATGTGGACTCTACAATCTAAGGCTCAAAATTAATCCTATTAGGACTAGTAATAAGGTTCTATATAAAGCAAGCTGTAGCTCAAAGCAAAGGGGGGAACGCTCAGAGCTCCACTACTTATACGAAGAGAGAAAGAAATTGAGAGGGTTCGTGGAAGGGAAAAAAAAAATTCTCCTCAACAAACAGAGGAACACGTGAAAAGCAAGAGAAATCTCAAGGCTCGTTCGGTCGAGGTTCAGTCGTGTGTTTCCACGTTGCCGTTCACGCTCCGTCCACCACCGCACCACTACGTCGTCCATGGTTGTCTGGTGTCGTTGCTACCGTGCCGCTCCCACCGGTGCTACTCGTCAAGGCTGCTGTCTAGGTGGTCTTGTTTGTCACTCATCGAAACTGTTTGGCGCGATTCCCAGGTGAATTTCTTAATGCTAATCGGGACCTGATTTAATGCTGTTTGGCTTTGGGGCATTGCTATTTAGTATCTCTAATACCCACTGTTCAAGGATCAAATTCAAGGTTGTTCAGGGATTTTTCTTAGCTGATGTCAGTGGTTTTCCTACGTCACCCCAAAACAGCCCTTTTTTAGGGCATTCTCACTCGCTGGGTTAGTAACGGGTTTTAGCGCATTAACTAGTTGATACATCACACTCTTTTGGCTCAAAATACCTGCTATCCAAAGCACTAAAGGGTGTGAATTTGTGCCGCAAATCCCTGTTTGATCGAGCTCATTGGCGTGCGAACTCTTATTACAGTGGCCTTCAATGTTTCCGACTCAAGTTCCAAATTAGATAACTTTTCTATCTAGATATTTCTGAGCATTTATTTGCATGAATTAAATATTTTGTTTGCATGAAACGAATCTTTCGCACATGATAATATGGCAATTGCCCAATTGGATGAGTTTGGATGTCTTGTCAATCTTATGGATATGCATGAATTTTTCGGATTCTTGACATATGTTTTGAGAGATATTTGAAATATCTTTGGCATGTTTGATATGTCCTTTCAATTTGCTTTCTCAAGTAATATACTTGGCATGACGGATGTTCAATATATCCTCAATTTGTTTCTCAAGTTGATTTGAAAACTTATCTTATCTCGAATATATGTGTGTATCATCCAAATATCACAGACTTTCTAAAGTTGGAATTTGAATTTTTTTTTGGAAGATATCAAAAAAAAGCTTTGGTCCTATAGAAAATTGTATCTTAAAAAAAAATCTAGAAATTATCTTACGCACATTCTAAAAAAGTCTATTAAAGATCATCTTTTCATTTTTTTTTTTTAAAAGAGGTGGAATATCCTTTACGGATAGGGCCATTTGCCTTCAAAAATCGGCAATTCTTATCCTTTTAGGGGCCGAAAATTTCATTCATTTTTTATATAGTCTAAATCAAATATTTTTAGAATATACCTTTGAGCATAGTACAGCCCCATTGCGCCTTTGTCCCTTGAATATATGCATTATCGATGGGGGGGTACCATCATGGCTTCACCCCTCAAAGTATGAAGTCATCCACACAAATGAAAAACTTGTCATCTCCATATCATAATTGGGGACCCGGGATCGACAAATTTCATTTAAAATTCACCATCCAACCCCACCCTCGAGGTACCAACGTGAAATATATCCCTAGTTTCCGACGTAAACTTTTGGGTACGAAGCTAATTCATCAAAAAAATTCAGAACATAAGGTGTTACAATACTCAAGGTTTATTTATCACTTTATTTGACTCTTTTTTTCATAAAAAAATTCACAAATAAGAAGACATCAACAAATCATGGTCTAAAATGGAATTAAATGTCAAGATACCATTTAAATATAAAATAGAACTGAGTGATCAATTTCTTAATTATATTAATTGTTATCAAACCTTCGGACCATCTTTATTTTTCCTTTTATTTAATTCGAAAATACCACAAAAAATGTCATTCATGTGCATTTCATATAGGGTTGGTATGCTAATAATTTATATCATCATGTCAGCACATTTACCATGTCATTATATGTCATTCGTGCATTTTATTCATGTCATATGGGTAGATTTGCATCCTTCGCATGTCATGACTTTAAATTTAAATCATGTTTTCTTGTAGTGCATTGTTGAAACTCATATCTTGCAATTTTTTTTTTCTGAAAATTAGCATGCATTGTTCATTCATGTTATTTTGCATTGTCATTTAATTAGAACCCACATTCTTCTTGCTTAAAATTTGATTTTTTTCCAAAGTGATCGTGCATTGCCATATTAGTTTGTCTGCAAATCATTTAGTCATTCATATAGTTACGCTTTACATTTGCATGTTGCATTCATTTAAAAAAAAAAACCTAAAATACCATTAGTACCTTGTTTTATAAACTCAAATTCATTAAATTTACCAATTCAAAAAATCTTCACAAGAATGGTACCAAAATGGTGTTAATTAAAAAAATTAACATAATCGAGTCCCTGAACTTAAATATCTGATTTGCAAAAAATAAAGTATTATCCCAATACTTTATTTAGGTATCTAATCTACCTACCAAAAAAGATTATGTGACGGCTCCAAAATTTAAAATCATTTGAACAATAAAATCTAAGTTGTGAATGGTAGAGCTGGGAGAGCTCGCACTAGCTTAACTAATTTATTTAATTAATCTAATATCCATTACCTAGAATTCTTAATTTAGGTCGCGACAACACTTAAGATAAAGGATTAATATAGCCACTCATTGTGAAATAATTGAAAGTCTCCTTATCAAGATGTTAGTAAATATATTTGCAAGTTGATTCTTCGTATTAACATACTGAATGTGGATATCTTCATTTTGAACATGATCACTTATAAATGATGTTTAATCTCGATGTGTTTTTTCCTTGGATGTAGGATTTGATTCTTGGTCAAGTTTATGGCACTTGTTACCACAACTTGATTTCCACACTTGAGTCTTCAACTCTATAGTCTCTCAATTGTTGTTTTAGCCCTAGATACTGAGCACAACAACTCTCAAGAGATACATATTCTGCTTTATTGTGAAAGAGCAACTGTACTTTGCCTTTTAAAATACCATGAGATTAGCATATTTTTCATAAGTTGACAAGTTCTAGAAGTACTCTTTCTATCAATCTTGCACCTTGTGAAATCTTCATCTGAATATTCCTTCAAAACAAAATCATAATCCTTTGAATACCAGAGTCCATAAGCTGGATATGTCTCGATATATTTAACGATTCTCTTTATAGCACAAGATGTGATTCTCTTAGGCTTGTTTGAAATCTCGTACATAGCAAACGCTATAAAATATCTAGTCTTGACGCTGTGAGGGGTAGAAGTGAACCAATCATACTGCGATATAGTTTCTGATCAACTTCTTTCCCTTGTTCATTTTATCAAGTTTTGATAAATGCGGTATTAGTTTTATCTTCTTGCAATTTTCTATGCCAAATTTCTTGATAATCTCAAGAGCGTATTTCTCCTGATGAATAAAGATTCCATTTTTGGTTTGTTGAATTTAAAGTCCAAGAAAGAATCTTAATTCTCCCATCATGCTCATCTCGAACTCATCCTGCATTATTTTAAAAAAATTCTTGCACAAACATTTATTAGAAGAGCAAAAAAATAATGCCATCAACATAAATCTGAAGAAGAAGAATATCCTTATCATACTTCTGAATAAAAAGATCAGTATCAGCATTACCTTTTACAAACTTAGATACAAAATTGGTTACCTTTCATACCAACCATGAGGTGCTTACTTTAAGCCATATTGTTAACCTTTTCTCTGGTTTTTTCAAAACGGGGGGTTGTTCAATACAAACTTTTTCTTTAATATACCCATTGAGGAATGCACTTTTTACATCCATTTAAAAAAGTTTAAATTCATTGTAACAAGTATAAGCAAAAAGTAGCCTTATGGCCTCTAACCTAACAACTAGTTAGGTTTCATCATAATATATTTCTTCTTCTTAGGAATAACCTTTTGCCACTAGTCTTGCTTTATTTTTGATCATTTTTCCTTTGTCATCTAGCTTGTTTTTGAACACTCATTTTGTTCCTATCAATGTGACAATTCTTGGGTCTCAACACAGGGTCCTAGACATTATTGATCTTGAATTGATGAAGTTTTTCTTGTATTGTGTTGATCCAATTTTTACCAACAAGAGCTTCTTTGATCCCTTTTGGCTCAATTTCAGAAACAAATACTATGTTACACATTGCTTCCTTGAATTTTGATCTGGTCTTGATTCTTTCATCCAAGATTTCCATTATAAGTTCCTTGGGATGATTGGATTTATGTTTCCAATTCTTATTGAATCTTTTGTCATGAGTATCATTTGGATCTTCAGATTCAGGCTGCATCTCCTCTGATTGTACTATCATTTGTTGATCTATCTCTTAATTCAAAACTTCTTCAAAAGCATGATTCTCTTCAAGGTCTTCAACTGGTTTTGAACTTTGAGAGAACGATAAAACTCGAGCATGTTCAGATTAATTACTCTGTTTTTGAATATTCTCATCGAACTTGACATTCATTGATTCTTCAACAACCCGAGAATATTTGTTGTAGACTCAGTATGCCTTGCTCATTGTTGAGTACCCCAGGAATATCCCTTCATCTCTGAGACTTAGTGTCTTCTGTAAACTGAACATAATTTAGATTTTTCAAACTTTGTCTATGGTAAACCTTGAACCAATTTCTTGAAAGATAGTTTGAGATGTGCTTGATACTAATATGAGCTAACTTTCTGTCCCATAATTCATATTCATCCTTGATGGATATAAGACACTCAATGTCTTCATAATCAACATCCAGAAGGTAAATGTTTCTATGTCGACAACTAGTGAAAGCTTTCTTCTTGTTTTTGCTAACACCTAAACATTTTATATCTTGAAAGCAAATTTACATCCAGAATCACATAGTTAACTTACAGAGATAAGATTGTATTTTAATCCTCTGACTAAAGAAACGTCATTGATCGTAAGATTTCCAATTTTCATAATCCCTTGGCCAATTACTTTGCCTTTATTCTTTTCACTAAACGACACACTTAGTTAAATGAATTTTTCTGGATCACCGATCAAGTGGCTTGAGCATCCACTATTTAGAAACCATTTATTTTTTCTTTTTCGAGATACCTGCAAAATGAAGATAACTCATTGTTTCTTTGGTACCCAAATCTTTTTGGGTCCATTTGAGTTAGTCATTGTTGCAGCATTTCTATTGACATTTCTCCATATCATCATGCAATTATTTCTAACATGATTTTTAGCACCATCATTTGAACAATGAATTCCATAAGAATGTTTTGTAATCTATTTATGGAAGTGTCATTGATATGCAGATTTGAAAAGTTTATGTGAAATCATGTCGTTTGTTTCTGGAAATTTGTTTTTGAAATTGTTTTCCTTTTCAAAACCAAGACCAAACTTGTCACCAAAAGGGACTTGTTTGGAAATAATATTTTCTAAAATTTTCAAGCTTTGAGAGAACTTTTTTGAAATATTTCAATCTCGATTTTCAAAAAATCATTGTCTTTCAAAATCAAATCACAATTTTCCTTCATTTGATGAAATTCTCTTTGCAAAAACTCAATCTTGCCTTTTGAGAAATATCTTGTTGTTTTAAAGAAGAAACTTCCTTTTTCAAAATAGATACCTTTTTGAGAGCTGTTTTATAGTTCATGCATAACTCTTCAATATAGTCAAAAACATCATTTAGTATTTTAGAAGGACATACCTTAGCATCTAAGTTTGAATCTAAATCTAAATCTGAATCAGATCTTGCCATGAGACATAGATTTGCATAATCTTCATCACTATCCTCTGAATCACCTAATGTTTATGCTTTCAGTGTCTTCTTATATTTTTCATACTTGACTTTGTCCTTTTTCAGAAGTGGACTTTTCGACTTGATATACCCTACTTTCTTATAGTGAGAACATACAACATCCTTTCGTTCCTGGTTATTATATCCTATCTATTTCTGATAATTCTTTCCAAATGATTTCTTTCCCTTGAAACTTTTTCTTTTTTGGGCCATCTTTTTGAACTTCTGCATCATCAATGCAATTTCTTCATCCTCTTCTTCTTCATCTTCAGAATCGGACATTTCATGATCAATATTAGAAGCTAAAGCAATTCACTTCTTACCTTCTGAATTCTTTGATTTGTTGTTGTGCTCTGTTTTGTATGATTGCAATGTTCCAACAAGCTCATCAATAAATAAAGGTCTAATTGCTTGGCATTCTTGTATCGAGGGCTTAATATAGTTCCAATCATCTATTAGTTCTTGAAGGATCTTTTGGAGCTACATAGGTTCAGCAACATGAGCACATTGTCGTGTAAGATCATTGACCAATATTTGAAACTTGTTAATCATCTCAACGATTGTTTCATCCAGGTTCATCTTAAAGGCTTCATAATCTCTCAGTAGTATGTCGAGATTGGTCTTCTTGACTCTGTCAGCTCCTTGATATATGGCATGGAATCTATCCCATATATCCTTTCCTGATTCTTCTTCTGCAACATGATCGTAAATAGGAGCGAATAAAGCACAAAAGAGTGAGTGAACAACTTTTGAGTCAAGTCCTTGTCTTTTTATTTTTCAAGATCTGAGAGTGTTGCTATGGCATTGGTATTATCATTTCCTTCATTTTCAGTGGAAGGAGTTGATGTGACAACATGAACTACTCCGTTAATCACAACATCCCACATCAAATTATTTGATACTTTGAAGAACCACTTCATTTTGTTGCACCATACATTATAATCCTTTCTATTGAAATACGGCAGCTTATTGTTGAATACTGAATCACTTGCTACAGAAAAATTGTTACTAGACATGATAAATCGTTAGCTCAGAAGTAAGACACTTCAAAATAATGAGCAACCTACATTGATACCAATTATTGTTACTAGCAATATCACCTAAAGGGAGGGGTGAAGGTGATTCTAAACAATTTTAAAACTAATTGCAAAATTTAAACATATTCAAAACACAAACAAAATAAGTTCTGAAGCAAGACGTGCAAAATTCTAAATACTAATAAGAGAGTTTAAAGTAAGAGAGAATTGCACGCTAAGTTTATAGTGATTCAGCTTTAGTAAGCCTACATCCACTCTCCTACAATGATAGCTGATTAACTGAATTTCACTATATGAATCGTTGAAAGGTTATAAGAGATAATACACTTTATCACTCTTACAAAGACCTCTCAAAGATGAGATTTGAGCTCTCGACAGCAAGAGTATGAATATGAATAACTCAGCACTTCGGAATTATAAGTTCTAATCTCTCTAGGTTGGACACCATGGATCTTCCCTTCATACTCCTTCACCCCCAAGCTAACCATTGCATAGGTCTTCAAAGGATCGCTCTTCAATAGGTGATTGGACACCATCAATCTTGATTGAATGAGACTGTATTTGGGAAGATTTAGTAACTGTTGGAGTAGAGTCCAAACCCTTTTGATTCAATTGCCCAAACAACCAAATCATTAGTTTCCAAAAGTAGAGTTAATTCAAATCTTCAAGATATCTTGTTCATGGAAGGTTCCAATTGAGGATGTTTTCCTCATTTGATTGGAAAATAATCATTTCAATCAAATCTTGAAGATTTCCATAAATAACGTAGCTAAACTGGAAACCTGCCAAATGTGAGTCTTCATAATCTGGCCAAAAGATACTGCAAATTCTAAACATAATTCAGAAGTAGAAGAGACTCTTTGAATCTAAACAGATTAGAATAGTGACTCTGAGGTTCAATACAGTCCTTGCTAACGTGTCACGCAAGTCTTCTTGAGCTTTGGTCTTTAGAGGCAATATCTTCCTCCATCTGAATAAAAAACTTTAACTATCTCATAAGCAAATATGTGATGACTACACCTTGAGTTTGAACATCAGGTTTGGAACAACATGAGCTTCTGTTCACATGTTCATTCTTGCAATAAAAATTTATTGGCTTTAACCAGATTCTTTCTAAAGAAGGATAGTTTTGTCAAAATCAAAATATTTAGAAGAAAAGTTTTCTCAACATAAATAAGAAGATCCTCTAAATTTTCTATTGAAAAGATCTTAGGACAATGGAGAAACATATGAACCTTCCCAAGCCCAATGATTTAATCCTTCATCACACCCAAGACCAATTCAAGAATCTATCTTAATGGAAATAAGTCATGCATTGGTCCTCATAATGTTCGTAATATAGTTTCTTAACCATAAAATCTATCTTACACCAACAACTTCCTGGAAGAGAACATGGTTTTAGCAAGCAACATTGTCTTCATCAAAATCTTGTCAACCATGCGAATCTTCCCAATTGTCCTCTTGGCATTTTCCTCAAAAACACCTTCGATTACGAAATTTGACCCAAAGCTTTGCCTACAATAGTGTCCCTAATTTTGGACACACCTTCAATGCTGTTTTAGGTGGCGTGAGAGGCACTAAAGTAGGCAATTTTAATATTATTAACTTTTTTTGAATGCTAGTACTTTTTTGATATTTTTTCTTTTCTATTTTCTTTTCCTTCTCTTTAAATTTTTTTTTTTGTAGGAGCAAAGGGCCGGCGACCCTTATTAGCTCTAGGCAAGGGCATCATGGCCCTCGCTAGCTAAAGCAAGGAGTGCGGTCCTTTACCCAGATTCGGCAAGGGCCACGACGCCCTTGCTTGACTAGGCCTAGTGAGGGCGTCGTAGTGTAGGCAAGCGCCACGACACCTTCACCTAGCATCGGCGACCCTAGCCAACCTTTAGCAAAAGAAAAAAAGAAGAAGAAGAAGAAAAAAATAAAGAGAAAGAAAATAAAAAAATAAAAATTACAAAAATTCATAATATTATAGAAAATGATCAAGTCAGCGCCGACCACTCCATGTAGGATGATTGGTGTTCATGTCAGTAATTTTCTATCAAAATTGACTGGATGAACTGAATTGGCGCAATTGCATTAGATTTAAGACTTTTTTGGTAATTTTCTCATTTCAAGACTTTGGATAATATGTTCTCATTTGGTTTTAGGTAGAAGTAGCAAAATAGTTTCAAAACCCATAGTTTAATAAATTGGTTACCTTAAGTCCTAAAAAGATTTTTTTTTTTTTTGCTAACTAAAAACAAAGTTAAGTGAGTCATAAATAGTTTGGTTAAAAAATTAATAATTATTAAATGGGCCATAAACCAATTAGTTGTCTAATAAATTTAAGTGAGTCATAAAAAGTCATTTTTTATTTTGTTTATTTTCAAATATTTCGTAATATTATATTTTTTATTTTTTTATTTTTCTTTCTTTTCCTTTTTTTCTACGAAATCCAGCAAGGATTGCCGCCAATTGTCGGCCCTCATCGGCTGTCGATCACTGTCGTTGGTCGCCATTCACCAACCATTACTTGTCACTGGTCACCGTTAAGCGCCGACCGTCACCTGTCACCGGTCACCGCTAGCCGCCAATCATTTTATAGTGGAGATATTCTCCAATCACTAGTTGTAGAAAAGAAAAAGAAAAGAAAAGAAAGAAAAAAATATTTAAAAATCAACATTAAATATTATTAAAATTTTCCGGAGTATTTTAGCAATCTATATTTTCTTAAGAATTTATAAGAAAGAAATTTTCTAAACTAGCTTTAAAATTGAAGTGTTTTAGCAATATAAGTAGGGAATGGATCACTATACTTGTATTGCATGGAAATAGATTAAAACGAATTAGATATGTCAATATGGGTCAAACCATTTTGGACCTTACCCAAACCCCACCCAACCCAATCTACCCATTTGACGGCTCTAATTTTAGGGCAACGACCTCTACCAACCCTTAAGTGGCATGTAATGATGGCGACAATTTTTCTTCATCCTTTGGTTACATTAGCAATGGCCTTACCTCAAATTGTCAAACTTATCTCATCTTTACGTCAGACCCTAGTTACGACACCATTTACTCCATCACTTGCTCTTGGTCTTCAACCGTGCTCAGACCGTGTTGGTGTACTCATTCTCATCAACCACGAGGTTCGACTTTAAGTAGCACCGATAATAACACGTGACAAGATACGACACGCCGACACATTATTTCTAAAAAAATATATAAAATTTCGATATATTGTGATACATTATATAGTAAATGTATATTTTATATATACATTTACTATTTGATAATATATATAAGAAAAATATAAGCGGTGAGTTGCTTCTTCTTCTTCTATTAGGGATTCATAATTATGATTTTTCTTTTTCTGCACTAGCTGCATATAAGATTTAAAAGTATATATTTTTGATAAATTTACATTTGGCCCATAAGTTATTGAAAATGCTTAAAATTCACTCTGTGTGTTGAAATGTCATGTCGAGATGGTAGACTCGCGTGTTGCTGGCGTGTCTAGAGCGCTGACCATGTGTCGGTCGCATATTGAAAAGTGTTGAACACAACACGAAGGCCCTTGGAAAGTATCGGTACTTCCTAAGTTATTGAAAATGCTTAAAATTGACTTGCTCCTGCTCTGGTCAGGATTATGAGGTGAACTCATCCTACACGGTCCAAAGCGGCGATTCCTATTCGAGCATCACCAACATTGTCCTCGAACAGCCTATTGTCGGAAATTTTTTGCAAATCGGTCAAAACATTACGGTTCCTCCCAGAGGTGCTTGTCCCACCAAGGGCCAAAAACGACGCTGGTTCGAAGTGGCTATCCACTTGCAAAGTCGTTGGAGGAGATAACACATCCAGGATGATTGGAATGTGTGTGCTCAATTTGGTGTCGATACTAGAATTACACTAGAAGCTAATGTACTTACTGAACAAGAACCCTACGATTTATCCTGAGCCCTCAAGCCTCATCCCATCCGGTACATCGCCGCCACGTAAGGTTAGTTCAAAACACAATTCACTCCATATTCTGCTTGGGGTAATTGGCAGCCTCACCGGTTTTGGTGGCGGCGATGGAGATCACCGCGACTTTTCAGTTTTGCCATATAGGTACTTTCGTGTTCAACCCGAATCCACGATCCGGGAGCATCAATTCTCAGATGAATGGTTGCACATTGGCTAAAATGGGATTAGGTCATCAATGGGTTGGCTCCAATCAGTTTTGGATCGTATAATAATTAGTATGTGCTTCAAAGTCTTGTTGGAGAGAAAAATGGGCCCAATGCCCAAATGCTTCCACAAGTTTGGCGAAACTCTCCTCAAATGTCCTTTTGACACCGTCCACATGGTGACATAGGGAGCTGTCTTTTGCTAATCCCCTTCATCCAAAGTTTGCTACCAAGTCATTCAAGGCAGCTTGAAAATTTACAATAGGGACATTCCACTTCTTTCGTGAAGAGCAATTTGTCTTTTAAGCTCCTATATGTAGGCCACGTGTCAATTGCCGGTGCCGACTTAGCAAATTCGGACATATTTGAAGAGAATTTTGTCCAAAGGACTTAAACAAAATTGTCGCTGGAGAACCACACGAGGACTAAAATTATAACCAAACTGAGTGTAAGAATATTTGACCTCCAAAAAAAAAGGCGTAAGAATCAAAACGAAATCCAAAACTTGTAATTTGCTCTTCTTTAAAAAATGAGGTACATGGAGTCGTTCGACGTTGCGGTCCAATATCAGCATCGAGAGTTTGGTAGGGTAGCTCTCACGAAATGCAGCCCGAGCAACTGACGTGGTAATGAATCCTTCCGGCAATAATTATCGTCTATTTCACGAAAATAAATGACTTGAAAAATATATTCCTAAAAAATTACTGTTTGCATTGCTTGGAATAATTAATCGATAAATGTTATTTTCATTACCAACAATAATTTGTGCCGATAAAAAAAGTTTCTCATTCATTCTTTTTATAAGCTATGCAAATAGCCATTTATCGAAAAATATTTTTCAAATCATTCATTTTTCGCGAAATGAACGCACCCGAAGCATTGAAAAGGACATAGCACAATGCAATTTCGTTTGTTACCACTATCCATTGTTAAGAAGATCGTGATGTAACATGTTTAAATAACGATCTATGTTTTAAATCATGACATGACATGACATCTTGTGGACAATGAAATTTACAGGAATAATACTAAAAAAGTCATAAACCTTTGCAACTATGTCAATCAGTTCAATTGGCTAGTTGGCAAATTTTTAATAATGTTTTAATATTTTGGAACTTTTTAATAATTTTTTATGTATTTTTCGATTTTTTTTTTTTTTGAGGTTTGGGGTGGCAGGTGGCCCTTGTCGGCCACTGAATGAGGGCTATGATGCTCGTTCAAATCTGAATTGGCATATTTGCAAAAAAATTTAGGACTTTTTTGGTAATTCTCTCAGAAATTTTCACGGTTTCATGGAATTTGTGAATATATTTTTTGTTATGAAAGTAAACCGACATTTTTCGTATAAATGTGTCCTTGGGAAAGAAATATTGCAAATTTCACGAAAAGCAAAAAAGTGAATATTGAGTGAATTTTCGAGATATTCAACGGCTCCTTTTGTCACCTATCGGCATGGATAACATGGATAACAAAATATCCATCAATTCTTGCCAAGATGGAGAGGTGACCGTCAAGAAGGGGGAGAATCTGCATCAAAACGATGATTGAAATATGTGAAATTGGAAGATCTGAAGAAACCAACTTTTCCATAGAGAGGAGCAAAGCATTGTGTTCCCGAAACACATGAAATTCTCCACACGTTCATCCGAAGAGGGGTCTCTTTATTTACCTATTTATTTAAATTCGTCCAGTTATACGTCATTTATGAGATTTAAATTTCACATATTCATGTGTAATCCGATAATATATGTTGCTTGGGCTGTGTTTTCCTTTAATCAAATGATGAAGTCCCTAGAAAAAGCACTAGCAAACGAGTGAAAACAAAGAGATCGAGAGCGATTTCTGGGTCAGCCCGGAAGAAGAAGGCTTCTCCAATGTCCGATGTCCACGAACCAGGGCTTTAGCCGAAGCGACCGAGCTCATAAGCATCATTAATGATCCAGTGGTTCTCAAGCAACGATATAGCCGGCGGATATTATCATTCGGAACGCATTGGATAAGCATTTTGGCCGCGTTCTTGAACAGACTATCCGCAGTATAGTGGTTTAACAGATGAGCAAAAGACTCAAACCTTATGACCAATTCAAGACTTTCATGTTTTGAATTGATTGTATATCTTGATGGTCCATCTTACAAACACAGAAGAGAAGAAAGCACCAATCATACATAACCTTTCATTGAGAAAACGCAAGCTTAAAAGATTCACAGAACATCTGCTTTAGGCTATGAAAAGAGAAATATGTACATTCATGAACTCATATAGTTCATCGGATTGCGACCCCAAATCAACGAGCTTTGATCGGACCGATGATCTGAACGGCCTCTTCGGCTTCCAACCTAGGAGAAGCCCAAGACCCTTCCAGGTTCTCGGCACATGAGTGAGTGAGCACGGAGAGATTGAACACGATCTCGGCCATGCTCGGCCTCGAACACGGCCTCTCCATCGTACACGTCCTGGCCAGACAAGCCAAGCTCAGCGCACCCTCCATGGGGAAAAACCCATCCATGCCGGATCCATCCACTTCCTGAGCCTCTCCTCCCTCTTCGCTCTATCGCCATCATCATCGTCCAAAACCTCCCTTATCTCTCTCCACAACATCCCGATCTCGCCGCTTTCCTTCATCCCCATTGCCTTCTTCCCTGAGAGCAGCTCGAGCAGCACAACCCGAAAGCAAAGATGTCCACCTTTAGCTCTGCCGAGCTCGTGGCCGGCTTTGCCATCGAGAAGTTGGATATTTTGGCCTTGAACCTCGAGTCCAGGAGTACGTTGCTCGTCCTGATGTCCCCGTGGACGATGCTTGGCAGCGCGTGCTCGTGCAGGTATTGCAGGCCGTTTGCAACGTCGAGGGCGATTCGCAGCCGCTGGATCCACATGAGGACTACTGACCCTGATGACGATGTGCATTTCTTGTGTAGCCACTTGCTGAGTGGCCCATTATGGACATACTCATACACCAAGAAGCAAGGACCATCAATGTCGGATGCAACACCCATTAGTTTAACCAGATTGGCGTGATACACCCTCTGCAGAATTTTCACTTCTTCTGAAGATTCGTCCTTGACTTTTTTAATTGCTAGAATTTCGCCATCGATGTTGGCGCGGAAGACCGATTTCCCGATCTTCCAATGTTCGCTGAGGTCTGCTGTGGCCTCCATAATCGCTCTCATGTCGTACATGATTGGCTTGCCCAAATAGCCCGAAACACCTGGGAGCAACTTATCCTGCGGGGCCTTTTGCTCGAAACTCTCGGGCCTAGCGAACTCCTTCACTTGAATCAGATCGGAGGTCTCTAGCCACGAGCCGTTTCGATCCAGGGCCTTCTCTTTCTTGGGCTTGCTATGCATCCAGACCAGAGAGATCCCCAGAGGAAAACCAGAGCAGCGCAGATCAAACTGGTCACGATCACGAGACGCTGTCGATGGTTTGTGCGACGTTTGCTACGGATGGAGCTGTAATTCTGTGTGAGAATCGGCAGTTGTGAGACCGGGATCAAGACCGGATGGTCTATAACCGAGGTGAAATTGTCCTGGTCGTTCTCTGCTATGATGTCACCTGGGGTTGCATTGAACTTACTAGCCACGGTTGAGACATGGTCATCATTCTGCCATACATAAGTGATGAACAAATTGAGTCCTGCCTCCGATTGCGCCTTTGAAGGGCACCTGCAAAACAAAGGGAACCGGACTCGCGTCCCAATCTTAAGCAGGTTGGGTTCAGGGACGGATTCGCGTCCTCCACAGTCTGCCAATTGGTGAGATTCTCAAACCTGTAAGTCGAAACCGTGTAGTAGCTGTCGCCTTTCTTGATTTCATACATGACTTTAGAGAAATAGCTAGTCCCGTTGCAGCCGCACTTGATCGGTACTAACAAGAGCTGCCCTTGGACCAACTCATCATCCTCCGATGCGAGGTTACTCGCTTGGATGATCGACAAACGGCTCACACCGAAAAGGTCCGAGATGTTCCCCACGTCCATGAAATCCGGTGGCTGGGCAAAGTACGCGACATATGCATCGCATGATTGCATCGAGTCTGAGGAACAAGAGAAATTCGCCCCTTTACCGGGCGATTGAGCTAGGATTTGGGTACAAGGAAGAAGAGGAAGAGAAGAAAAGGTAGAGTTTTGGAGGAGAAAAAAGAAGGCTGCCATTGTTAGGAGCTCCCCAAAAGCACTCGAATCTGCACTGATTAAGATTAAAGAAGCTCTGTTGACATCAGGAGAGCAAAAAATGGATGAGAAAAGCTAGAGATTGTCGTTAGCGTGGAGCTCTCAACAGAGAATACAATGTAGTCGGCGTTGCAATAGAATCCAAGTGTTCAATTTGTCTTTGGCTATTCGACCCCAAAAAAAAAAAATTGTCTTTGGTTCTGATTTGAGCTCCTGTTCCTAGTAGACAATATGATTAGTTGTCAAAATATTCATATAATCCAGTCCCAAAATTCCAAGTGTCTCTAAATTAAGGAAAATAGAATACATAAATAGGCCAAATTCTCTCTATAAAAAAAAAAACCAACTTAAGATCAAGTCTCAAATCTGCCCCCAACTTTAGATTCAGTTCCAAATCTGCCCCGAACTTTCTTTTGTCTAAAAAAAATCCTAGATTTTAATTCCAATCCCAAACCTACCTAGAACTTTTTTTTGTCTAAGAAAAATGACCAGTTTTTACTCTAATCTCAATTTACTACATTAGACCTCTGTCAAAAAAAAATTGCTATTAGTCGTCCCTAATTTTCATATCCTAGAACAGTTTTCATATTGGAGAATTTCTTTATTGGGCTGATTTAATATCCATGTGAAAATACCACGTCGATCTGTACCTATTACCCCACTATTTTGTGAATGTGGATTTATTATCGACGTGGAAATACCACGTCAAGTTGGAACTAGATCATGGGGTAGATTTGAAAGTATATTGAAAATTTGTAGTCTTTTTTAAGACAAACAAATTTCGGGACAGATTTAGGATTGTACCTAAAGTTTGGGGTTTTTCAGAGACAAAATATTTGAAGCAGTTTTGGGACTGGACCTAAAGTTATGGGTTTTTCTTCTAAAACAAAAAAAAGTTCGGGATAGATTTGGGGTTAGATCTAACATTGAGAATTTTTTTAGGGAATTAGGTCTACATGAACAAGGGATGCTGGAAAAATTTTGTTTCCTAGTTGGACTCTTTCTGAAAGTATCTTTGATGGGGAATCAAAAGTAGTATAAATGCAGAATACCAAGTTGATACGGCAAGGAGCCAGAGATAAAATAGAAAATTTTTAGGTGTAAAAGTCAGCGATCCAATGATCTAATTATTATTATTATTATTATTATTGAAAACCATATAACGGAAACAAAGATAAAAAGAAAAAAAAAGAAATGAGTTTGAATTTAAAGGGATAGTAACACAAATAGTCCCCAAACTTGGATCTAATATGCAATGTGGTTCCTGAACTTTTAATTTGACTAATATGGTCCATGAACTTTAGCACAATGTGCAATGTGATTCCTAAACTTTTAATTTGATCAATTTGATCCGTGAATTTTTAGAACATATTCAACTTAATCTCTAATTATAGGAAAATGTTCAATATAGTCCTTCCATTCAAGGATGAATTTGAACATTTTTTTTATAATTCAGGAACTAAGTTGAATATGTTCTAACAATTCGGGAATCACATTGAATAAATTGAAAGTTCAATGACCACTTTGCACATTAAGTTAAAGTTTAGAGACCATATTGGTTAAATTAAAAGTTCGGGGACTATATTACGTATTAGGCCAAAGTTCAAGGATTATGTCATTTTCTCGAATTTAAAAATGGAGGGGCCGTTCGAAGGGGCTGAGAAATGGACTCATTCAATGTCTGCACTCTCGTTTTGTCTGTGGTGGATGAGAATGTTCCTTTCAGTGGCAACATCTACTTGTATTTTTATAAATGCAACGATATATTTATATTTTTTTTTTATTCGTTGATGTAGATGTTCATCTATTTGTTTATGTTGCACTGGGAACCTGCAGATTGGCTTGTAGCAATGGCCAATCGGCCTAATTTGGTTCTTTCTTCTCTGGACGAACTTGAAGGATTACAATGGGAGGTAATCTTATACAATTTGAATGAAAAGGCCTCTAGACACTGGACTATTTGGAAGTGCATTCAGATGACAAAACATGTCTATACACCACATTGTGAATCATGAGAAATATCGAGGAAGACAAAAAAAAAAGGAAAACGGGAAAATATCCAATACTAGGAGTCCTCAATGATCGACATTAACTTGTCACAAGTGTATCAAACACGGCACGGAGTTGAACCCATCGACGGGTCAGGTGATATTCCATCGCATCATTTGTCCCATTACGAATACTATCAAAAGTGAAACTGCAAATGTTCGCATCCAAGTGATTTTACAACATCAACTTATTGTGAAATGTCTCTATATTATTAATTGATAAAATGAAATTATTGAAGAAGTTTTATATTTTTATGTGTGTGCAAAAAGAGAAAAAAAATATTTCAAGATTTGATTTTTTTTTTTCACTGTTGTTCAGAAGATAGAAAATACATAAAATATAAAACTTAAATATGTGAATTTACAATATAAGTACTAATCTGCACATTTGTTCACTGATATAATATTTATAAAATTTCTATATGTACAAGTACTTTTACTTTATAAGCGGTGATTACAGAAATTATCCCTTAACTTTAGTCCATGTGCAGTGCGGTCCCTAAACTTTTGCCACATGTGTATGTGATCCCTGCACTTTTAATTTGCTCATTGTGGTTCTTGAATTTCATCTCAATGTGCAATGTGGTCCTTAAAATTTTAATTTGTTTAATGTGGTCCCTGCACCATATGAAAATATCCAGTCTTATCCTTGCATTAATTCAAGTTTAGGGATATAATGAAAAATTTTCATATAATCCAGAGGCTAAATTGAATGTCTATCAAAAGTTTATGGACTGTATTGAATAATTTAAAATTTCAAGAATCACATTGTACATTCGGCCAAAGTTTAAGGACCATAATTACAGTTCAAGAAACGCATTACATTTTTACTAAAGGTTACAGATCATTTGTTTCATTTTTCAAATCTATGAATGTTTAGTCAACATAGAGTATGCTGTTGTATTTCTATTCCAAGAACTTGGACAGAGAGGCCATTTGAAAAGCTTGGCCCAGACCTCTTATTGTTGTTTAGCCCAAACTGGCCCACGGTCACCCTGCCCCTACAATTTATTCAAGTTGTCACACGATGGACGTTGTGATCCAACTTTCTATTTGTCAGACAAAACAAGCTCTCGGAGGTCAGATTTTCTTTACACACTGTTTTTCGATTTGGCGGCGACTGTTAGGTGATATTCGGAATCAGTTTTTGAGTATCTCGATCAGCCACTTCCCAAGGCAATCTTAAGGGCTCACCAACATCTAGATATGGTGTATTCGAGATTTTACTCATGTAGTACCGCAGTAGTGCCAATGAGGCTTAAGCACAAGAATCACCACACACAAAAAAAAAAAATGTGCCAACTCTTTTACCATCAGAGCCAGCATCTTGTTGGTTCGCAGAGCTAAGACATTCAAAGCCACCTTGGACCTCGATTTTGATAACAGTCAAGATAAGGGAGTTTGGAGCGATTCGAGTGGATCGATATGCTTTCTATCTCCAATTCATCGGAAATTTTTGTCTGCTCGACTCGGCTTGGTCCCATTTATAAGCGACACTGATACATGCTACTGTAAGTATCTTTAGAAACAACATGTAATTCAAAAAGCATATAACTTCCTATTTCGTGATGTATCGTAATTCAGCCTTCCAACAATAATTTTAACTTGTGATTTCTCAACTTTCAAGATAGGGTTTCATAGGTATCCCCCTACCCTAGAACATTAGTTGGAACGAATGCTAAAGACAAAGCGCGGGTGCTTGCTTACAACTTAACCAAGCCCCCATCAGTTAAAGATTTTCTAAATGGAGTTTAAAACCAAGTCCAATGAAGAAATCAGGTTGGTCTTGAGCCAACTTTTATCGTGCTGCTTCTGCTGCATTGAGAACCGGAAGTCGTGCATGGTTTCTTGCGTACCTTGTAAATTAAGAATTATATCTATGGTGTGAAGACAAAAATCGAGACATTATGATATATGCACTCCACAGTGACCCCGAGGACCGAGACAAGGGAAGAGGCGCAAGAGCCAAAGATTCTCTGGGACAGAACGACAAAGAGACTTTGGATTTATGGGCGCTTTATGCCAGAATGTCTGTCAGACTGTCACCTTTCAGGGATATCTTTTTAGGTCCTGTCAGTTTGCTGAGGTCTTTTTGGCCCATTTGTTCAAATTTCAAAGAGAATCAAAAGTATTACCACGAAATTTTCTCCATGAATAAGATTATTACTACGGTTGACCAACAATTCTTGTGCTGGCCAGGAAAAATTAGGTCAAAAGTTAGTACATGTAGGGTTTGTGTCACTAAAAATCTCAAATCAGTATATTCATATCATATTTACCAAACATTATTTTTAGTGCTACAAAAATCCTCAAATCATACGCTCGCATTACCTTTTACTATTTATTGATATTCATACCATAAAAAATCTCAAACTAATATGTCTATGACGTATCCGCCCTTCGTTGGCTTCCATCTACTATCCCCAGTTGGCATAGAAAAATACATCGCAAACAACGAAATGATCAGTATACGAAGTAGATTCGGCACAAAAATACAATATAAATTGATCTCCTAAATGACATGGAGAGGCCAAATTTGAAGAAACAAATTGAGATTGGGAAATCTGGTAATTTAGCCCCAAGAGCACCCTCAAGTTTTGAAAATCTGTTAAAATCCTTAATTTTGGCACAATTTTTTTCCTAAGGTAAATTTTTCATGAATGTACCGATTTGAGATTTTTGTGACACGAAAATTAGTTTGTGATAGATATAGCACGCATCAATTTGAAACTTTCGGAGATATTAACCCTTATATGTATAGAGATCTATTTATTTTTCTATCACATACATTTGATGTTATTTCTTGATAAAAAAAAATATGTAGTTAGAATTTACTGGCAAATACATTGGCAGTGTGTATATGTGAATTTATGGTTATGAATTGTTTACATTCAATCATCAATTGGTAGGTGACTTGCTTTCCTTAACCCTATGGTTTCTCATACTTATTTCGAATATGGTTATAAAAATAATGGCTAATGGCTAATACACGTCACCTTAGAAACAATGTTATTGTTGATTACATGGGAAAAAAAAAAGGGAGGGGGAATCAAAAGTAAAACTACCCGGTTTATATATCGAAGGAATTTTCTTTGTTAGGAACACTAATATGTACTAATTTACTTATTCTATTCCGAGTAGTAGTAGCTCTGTAACTTCTCAAGTTGGTAACTTAGACAATGCGCTAATAAACAAGACTCATGTTAAATACCTGATTGATAAATTTTATCATTTTTTTAGCGTACTAAATATATTTTCATCGATTAAATGGAGAGAGGTGAGAAGTTCGAACATTAAAATTAACATGAGGTTTAAGAAAAAAAATTAATATCATAGAACTATTTTCTTTTTCCTTTTTTTTGTTGCAAATTTAAAATAAACATACCCTGATTTTCCTTAGTACATATTGCTCTTCTAAATATAAAAAAAATATGGATTATTTTCACCCCGCACCGCTGGTGGAGGAAAAATTCAGACAAAAGCAACTTTGATCTTGGCACGAGTGACTTCACAGGTAGTTAGTGTCTTCATAGGTAGTTATTAACGATAAAGAGAAGACTAGTCATGGAAAGTATTTAATAAAAAAAAATTAAAGAACCACAATTTAATTAATGATCAAACAATGTGTAAAAATTTAGTCAAGAAAAAACTTGTTGATACAATACAAAAAAGGAAATAGTAGGAAATCTTTCAAACAAGATATCGTCGTCATAAAAGGAAATTTCCTTTAACGACGTTCTCCTGGAGCTGGAGCGCCATATATATTAGGACACTACTCCACGCACAGCTCCCAACAAATTCAAATATCGAGAATCACTCTCTCTTCCGTTCATCAAGAGCAAAAGATCGAGCGGACGAACGGAGAGAAACTAAAGTCGCTGGTGTTGGGAGACGATGATGATGAACACGAACTGCATCGACTGCATAGACGTGCAGAACCCGGTGAAGATAAGCAAGGCCTTGGTCAAGCACCGTCAGTGGGCCGAGTCCGACGCCAGGTTCTTGAGGATGATCAGCGCGAGCTCGATGGACGGTGTCGTCAGCGGCGGTGACGACCCCTTCGTCGACGGGTACGCGTGTCGGCAGAGGTTTCTGAGGAGCTACAAGTTTAGCCGGAAGGAGGAGACGGTGGCTCAGAGAACCAAACAGTGGTTGAGGGGGGCGAAGCAGAGCACCGCCGCGCAGTCCACGTCGAAGGAGAAGGGCAAGAACGAGAACAAGGACAAGGGCAAGAAGAAGAAGAAGAAGAGCGATGGCGACGGTTCGTGCTCGTTTCTTGAGGCTGTGTTCAACTTTCTGTTCCTGTGCGTTGCCAAAGTGGACGTCGACGATGTGGTTCTTCGGACTCGGCCGGACAAGGCTTGAGAAGGGTCTCTCCTTTCTCAGACGGAGACTGAAGCGTGTCTATTTTCTTTTTCCTTTCTCTTATCAGACTGCAGAGTATTGAGATGAATGTATTTGAAATAATTCTGCTGCTTCTGTGAACACACTGACAAATCATAGCTAATTGGATCTTGTTTCGCTTTCCTAATAATTCACGACAGAAAACAATGTTGGTCCCTGTAATGCATGTTCTAATTTTCTGGTTTTCTTCCCCGATTGAATTCAATCTGGAGGGCCTCAGTCTCTGCTATCACTCTTTTAAGAATATGACGAAGATGTGAAGTCCAGATTTCGTTCTTGATCAGGTTATTACCCTTCATGTTCATGACATCAACAACATTGGAGGATTTGATTACATGACAGTTACCTTCACAAGGACTAGGAACGAATCTAATCTTTGCTTTACAAACATGATTAGATCCTCTAATGTAGTATTATTGTACGGCAATTACACTCTTGAATGAATTATAGACCTAAATTCTCTTCAATGGTGATTGTGAACTCTCCTTCGTGATATTCAAAGTCCTGATGAAAGTCCTATCCTCAGTAGGATTGTCAAAATTGCACAAAAGGGTGAGGACATCATAGCATCTAGTAAGAGGAGAGATCCGTTCTTATGATTTCCACACATACAATGACCCCTTTGCCAGTCAGATGGGTGATATACTCTTGCTCCATGCCAAAACAGAGTTTCCTCTGTACAACTAACTGCAGCATGAATACCCAGGACTGCTCTCTAGTATGGAGTTGTCGCAGTTTTAGTCCCTAAGTATAGGAGGAAAGGATGTGTAGCCAAAGCAAACTTCCTCCATAGTATTCCAGGAGTCAGAATTTAACCTTGTCATTCAAATGCATATTTGAGTTATACATTCCTGCCAGTCCATTAAAAAGATACTTTTCCCGTCACAGTTGCAGCCCACATCAAGAGAGTTTTTTCCTAAAATCCGGCATTACATAATACGTTGCAAACATTCACAAAGGTTCTCTTTTTCTTTTGTTGAAGAAAGAATTCCAGCAGAGCTATTGTGCTACACGTATATCAGTTTGATACAATTCTTCCTTCCAGGATGTAATCTCCCCATTGTGTATGTTCATGTGGAGCCTGAAGGAGGTGGAGAGAACTGACTTCCTCTGCTAGTGAATTTCTGGGAACTGTCGTGTGCATTATCTGCTTCTGTTGCATTCTCCAGTTTCTGCTCATTTGGGTCAATACTTGAGATACAGCTGTGAAAGTTAACAGCATCCTTAGATGGATGTTTTTGATGACGTTCATCCTTTGGTTCTGTGACTCCTTTTGCATCATTTAGAATCTGAAGTATTTCCTACCAGCGTCTGACCTTAACTCAGTAGGTAGGAGGCAAGTCAAATTCTAAATATCAAATTTGGATAAAAGCCATTACTCTGCTGATACGGAAGGGTATGTCCACTCAATTTCTCATTTGGTTTTTGCTTCAACTTTGCTTTTCATCTAACTGCAACTTGATTCATTCCTCCTTTCTCTACAAATGCTATCCGCCGAAGTTGTTTCTATGTTTGGGAAGAAAACTTGCCTTCTCAAGGCATCGGTCTTTCCTTTCTCATATTAATTTGCAAGCTTGCCCTCGTTACCATCTAAAAGATGGACCTCGCAGAGTGATCGGGGTTGCTCAAGTCATCATCAACAAATACATTGCCAGATCTGTTGCAAATGAGTGCGCTGGTTTGCCTCTTGGGACCGTCGTGCTTTCTGGAAGCAGGAGAGGAACAGATGACATTGAAGAGCGGAGAAATGCACTGAGTGAATTAAGAGAAACAAGTTTTAGAACAAGATCACATGGAAGATGAGGTATCCAGAGTTTTGCGATGCTGCCAATCTCAATAAAATGAGCCAGACAGTGCAACGGCGTTTGCACGCAGCATCCAGGGGATTATGAAATTTCGAGAGTGCACCTAACCTATGATTTCCTTCATATGAAAGTCGCAAGCAGAGAGTACCACAAGAGTTGCAGTATTATGAAAATGAAATACCTACTTTCTATCACAGGACGACACTCCATGCTCAAGACAAGAACTTGATGATTTCACTAGATTGGTCGAACAGCTACAGAGTTTCTGTCCTAGTCAATGCAGCTCCGTGACAGAGATGGTCACCGTAACTCAACAGCCATTCCATTTCCAGCCGTAGTTCTAGAGAAGGGAGTGTTGCCTGGCTCTCTTCCCGGTGTCACTTCATATTGTATCGCAATGCATGAATCTCAAAAAACTTGACCATTACAAACCCTTGATGCAGTACAAAGATACAAGAATACTTCACAAATTGCGTGGAGGATCAGAAAATTTTCATCTAGAGACTGTTCTTTAAATATATCAAGTACGCGATTTTTCCTGGATTCGCAATTAAAAGTCAGTCGCTCAGAGTTTCAAACATTGGAACATGAATGGAATTTTTCAGTATTGAAACCTATCTAAACATTACCGACTATGGAGTTTTCAAATGATATCTCCATAAGCAGATCATAAAAACTTATGGGAAAGTTGGTATTTTGGGTATAAACTGATCCGCGACTGCAGTAGAGAAACAAACAGGGACAATAACCGGCTCATACCAAAGGCAAATGCTCTCAGAAACAACAGCATATCAACAGAACCACCATAATAAAAAAAGAGAGAGAGAGAGAGAGAGCAAGAAGAGAACGAATTACATCGCCAACGATTTCCTTCATCAGTCAACGAAGCTGTCCGTGATGGAGATGGTCACTGTAACTCACAGTCATTCACCTCCCTCCCCAGTGTGGGACTCATCTCGAAAGCCTCCAAAGACCCGATCATCTCCTGCGTCAAGGTGATTTCCCTCCTTGCCCATCGCAGTGACCACGGGATCGAACTCCCTGGGCAGGCCGTCCAGTAATTTCCAGAACACATCTTCCTCGCGCACAACCCGCCCGTAATAAATCCTGCTCACCAGCAACCTCAGCCTCGAGTAGTATTCCTGGCAAGTCCCAACTCCTCCTTCCTAAGGTCACGGTCGAACTCTCCCTTGTAGAACCGAAGCTGGTCGCGCGCACCTCTTCGGGCCCTCGGAACTCCTCCTGCAAGATGTACCCCGCCTGTTTCGCGCTCGTGGCGCGTAATCCTCGGGAAGATTGCGTCGGTGACTGAGAGAGGTTGTCTGGAGATGTGAACCATCGGGAACGACAAGAGGTTCTCTGGAGATTCAAACGCCGCGCACCTGGGCGAGACGACGTCTGAGAGTTCCCATGACTCACGACGCGGCCCGCTCTCTCAGAACGCGTTTTCGATGAAAAATATGAAAATATATAGTTAAGAACTGCATACTTATTATGCTTTCTGGATAAATGGGCAGAACCCCTGATCTTCCAAATCATTCGTAACTTAACCTATAAGAAGACTTAAGGAGAAAAAAATACCTCAAAACTGTTTTCTGTATCACCAAAATCGCTAAACTTGTAAGAGCGTGACAAAAATAATACAAAGCTTGTAGAGGAAGCTTACTCATCCACAGATGAAACTGTACAATTAGTAAAGATAATTGCACAAATATGATGCTGATGTAAAGTCCATGTGATAAAATCTTAAACTGATTAACGACTCATGATTGAAATGGATGGATTTTGTGAAATTTTGTACAAGAACGTGAAAACCTGGTGCCCCGAAAGGTCTTGACCTAGAAGATATATTGTTCGCAAGGAACGACGTGAACGTACACAAGCAACAAAGAGTAGGAGCCGTTGTAAATTCCAAGTGTTTAAATGCAAAACTCAAATCTCCAAAAAGAAAATCGTGGGACTTACGGAAAAGTTGGTATTTTCAGTATAATTGATCAACGTCTGCAATAGGGAAAAACAGCACGATCACTGGCTCGTCCCAAAAGGCAAATGCTTCAGAAACAACAGCATATTAACAGAAAAACGATACTACCAGATAAAAAGACAAGCAAGAACTGACCACGAATTACTTCCATAAGTCGAAAACTGCAAAATTAGTCGCAACTTCATCCGCATCCTCGCCGACGATTTCCTTCATCAGTCAGCGTAGCTTTCTGTGATGCCGGTGGTCACTGTTAACTCACGCTCATTCAGCTCCCTTCCGAGCCCCTCTCCTCTTCATCGGCTGAGGCCCGACCTCATCTCGAAAGCAACCAAATATCCGATCAATTCCCCCGCCGAGGTGAAAGTGATATGCCTCCGCCATGCCATCATACTCACCATAAGCCTGAACCCATCCGGGAGGCTTCCTGTAATTTCCAGAATACATCTTCCAAACTCGCCGTAATATCTAATCCTGCTCACCAGCAACCTCAGCCTCGAGTAGTATTCCGGACAAGTCTCCGACTCCTCCTTCCTAAGGCCACGGTCGAACTCTCCGTGGTAGAACAGGAGCTTGTTCGAGCGCGCCTCCTTGGCCCCTCGGAACTCCTCCGCAAGATGTCCCATGCCAGCTTCGCGCTTGTCGCCTCGTAGATCCTTTGGAAGATTCCGTCGGTGACTGCTTGTTGGATGGTGAAGAGGGCTCTCGCGTGTTTCGAAATTCTTCCTTCGATGAAGCCTCGCATACTCCATTCTCGATGATTTCCATAAATCTTGAGTCTTGAATGTTGTGGGCAAAGGGTCAAGCGAATCGGTAAGATGGTTAGAACAAAGGAAGGAAATTGGGATACCAAATTTACATGATTTGGTCCAAATGTCGAAATCTGCACTCATTGAAGAGTAGCACAAAATTCCACTAAAGAAATAAGCGATTCAACGAGATTATAATCACTAAGCACTCAAACACATTCTCTATGTTTTCAGCTCTCATTACACTCAATAATTCACACAATGTTTAGTTCTCATAATTCCTATGAAATTTCACTCGAGGCATTATACAAATTCTACTCATAAGAATTTAACTGGCTAAATCACTCACAGTATATTATGGACAATTGGTGGTTCATCATGGGTGTGAGAATTCTCTATGAAGTTGATGCTCTAAAGTTGGCTCTTTATAAGCTTTAGGGAGAGACCGTCGTGACCCACGATGAAAAGCACAAAAATAACCACCGTCCCCAACCAAAATCGGTCCGAAACTTTGAAAATGTTGCAGATTCCCCTTAAATTTTGAAAAGCTGTAGATTGTTCCCTTGAATCTTGTATTTTTTTCTCAATCGAAATCTCTAATTCTTTTTGTCTGCGTATAAATATTACTTGAGGATGGACTCATTCATTCTTTTTTTTTATTACCACAATCATCTCTCGGATGAAGTGAAAAAAAAATGGGAGAATGCATGGTTGATGAAGTTAAAAAACACTTAGTGCAAGTTATTTTATAGAAAAAAATGAGTAAGTCCATTTTCAAGTAACACTTAACTGTCGTAAAGATGAAAAGATTAGCAACTCCATTCTCGAAGATAGTCACATGAGGCTTGCGATATGAAGTGCATCTTCATCTTGATGCTCAGAAGTCGTAGTTCTTGCCATTGAAGACTGGCGCGGCAAGGGCTTGATGCTTTGCCATGTGAGATGCTCGAAAGCTTGTTAGGGTTAGGGTTAAGCAGCGGTGGCGAGTGCAAAATATGTTTATCTTGGTTACGGTTTTACCGGAGATTGAGCACATGATAATTTCCATTTGGAGGATACCTATACTCATTTGTTAGCGTATTATACAATCGGCACGCAAATTACTTGTCTAACTCTTATCAATCAATGTAGGCTGTAGCTGAATGTCACGAAGATTTCTCTTTAAGGAAAAATACCAAAAAAAATTCACGCAATTTCCATTTGAAGAATGCATATATTCTTTTGTTAGTGTATTAGACAATCGATCACGCAATCTACTTGTGTAACTCTTATCAATCAATATAGCTGAATATCATGAAGCTTTGTCTTTTGGGAAAAGTACAAAAAAGTCATAAATCTATTATATTGATACAAATTCAGCCACAACCATTTTATTGAACCAATTAGCCTAACCATTTTTCAGTTTGGTATAAATTGAGTCCATTTCGATCAATTTAAGTGGAAACTTACTGGCATGGATGTTATCTTCTTACGTGACACAACTAACGCTAACGTGCATAACCTTTTAACAATATTTTCTATTGTTTTTGAATTTTTCCCCATCAAAACATTGCCAAGTTTTGAAAATCTTGGGGAAGATTTTGTCAACCGGTGTGCTTTGTCATAATTAAATATTAAACCACGGCTTTATCTAACAACTTAAATTTTTAGAATAATTAGTAGTAGTCCCACAAAATCTATCAGAATGAGAGTTCTTGAGATCAAATTTGTCCAAGCCTCTATTTACATCCCGATGAAATATTACTACTTTTAGTACCAAGCAAAAGGATAAATCTCACATGGTGCTTGTTGAATGGTGAAGAGGGCTCATTCCCCATAAATCTTGAGATTCGAAGCAGCCTTCGTCTTGATCCACGGGAACCGTGGTTCTTGCCATCAAAACCAGCACGGTGAGAGTTTGATTCTTTGTTTTGTTCCGCCGAAAAGTGTTGACAAAATCCTTTGGAGCTACGGAACAATGAGTAAATCGGTAAAGGGTGTAAAAGATCTTTGTTGATTCTTGAACAAAAAATGCAATCGACCAGAAAATAGATGTACTGAATCTGGGGAGAAACATGTCTAGCCATGTAAAGATACTAAATATGTAAGTTGAACAGGAAGATTGAACGATTCTTTGATTGGCGATCCTCTCTCCACGGAGTATAATCCAAATATTTAAATATATTACACTTTTACTAATTCATTATAAATCTTTTAATTTTTTAAATAAAATCCTAAACTTTCACGTTTGCTAATTGAGTTCACTTGGCCAATTTTGATCAAAAATCGCTAATGTGAATGCCAATCATCTTCATGTGATACAGCCGACACTGATGTGGATAATTATATAATATATTCTGATTTGTCACTAGCCCTCGCTGGCCAAGGTTTAAAAAAATGATTAAATTATTGAAAAATATCAAAATATTATTAAAATTGTTCACGTCATTGAGTTCAGTCAAAATTAGTCAAATTGATTTAGTTGGAAAAAAGTGAAAAAAAATTAGTACTCAATTAACAAAATCAAAAAGTTTAGGACTAAATTAGCAAAAATGCAATAAATTTAGAATTTTTGAACAATTTCTCCTCAAAGTGATTCCTACATTTCAGTGGTTCTGTTTAGTATTTACATGTGGTTATTATGTCTCCACTACTTCAAACGGTTGCATCGTCGCCGCTGTTTCAACGATTATGTCTTCTTTGCTTCTCTACAATTGTAGCTATTAGACTATATTTGGTAACCATTTTAGTTTGTGATTTTTGTTCCCTATAACAAAAAAAAGATCAAAATCATGTTTGTTAACGTAAACTATTCTGATTTCTGATTATGTTCCAGGAACAGTTTTTAGAACAAAAACAAGAACAAAAAAAAATTGATTTTGCAAAAAGAATCACTTTTAAGAATCATAAAATAGAATGAAGTACCACATCTTTTACTTTTCTCTTTCAATTCTCTTGTTACTTTTCCTCGACCTAAAATAGAATAAGATCTCATTTAAAAAAAATAAGATAATAAAATAAATAAAAAATAGAAATAAAAAAAATTCTAAAAAATTTCAGAAAATCCCTTAAAAATAGAAGAAGCTTAGATTAAGCTAGTATGACCATTTTTTTTTTCATAAATTTGGATCTATTCTCTTGATTTCATAAATTATCTTTTTGGAAACGTTTAAATAAACACCTTTGAAATTAAACTTGACCACATTCTCTAAGCCCTTAGAGCTTTGTTTGGATTTATGTTATGATTTATCAATGTCATGATCTTTAATTGTGCACTTGCTTTTATGGTTGTGATTTGCCCAGGTTTATATACTTAGACTTAATTAGTTTTAGAAAATTTTGGAAAAGGAAAAAATAACTAGCGTGAATAAACATCGATATTTTCATTGGGTCATGAGTGAGGACAATGTTTATTTTAAGTTTTGATGAAATGAATGAGATTTCAATTTCCTAGAACCCAAAGTAGTAAGATTATTATTTTGACTTAAATGACAAAAATTTGAACCTAATTAGAAATTTATATAGTTACAAACGCGTTTTATGTTTCGTGAGCAGAAATGTTGTAAACGCGTTTATGTTTTCGTGAGCAGAAATTTTCTGTCAGTTATCAAACAACCACGCGTTTCTGATTCTCAAAAAACTCATTCTCAGAAATAATAAAAAAAGTCATTTTAATTAGAAGCATTTTTAGGATCAGAATCATTACCATACGCACCTTAGTTGCCAAATGGAGTTCACGGCTCACAACTTGACCGTTACTGGAAGTTTCCCACTTCACAATATATGTTTCTAACAGTTGCATCCAAAATTGTCGGCTTTACCACTTAAACGAGTAGTACTTCATTCCACTCTGTTTTTTGTAATGACTACATAACTCAGCTTTTTGTCCTTGAGTAAACTTCATGTTGTCAACATTCGGTCTATACTTGGCTATTTTACTTATATCCTAGACGAAATTAATAAGAAGAA
>JAGVVM010007025.1:0-28108 GCA_019149425.1 Psidium friedrichsthalianum
CCCGATTGCAAGTTTATTGATTTTGTCCATGGACAACCTTTTGCATATGTTGATTAATTTCTTCATCATCCAAATACCAAAAAATTGGAAAAATACTTTTTTCCTTTCCTGAAGCGTAACCTGATAGAAGAACACTTTTGGGTGCCAATAAGTTATGTACTAGATCACTTTGTGTTGCTAAAGAAGTTTCAATCGTATCACTTTAATGCCGTCAGAAACAAAAAGATCACTTTAGTGCTATTTGGCCAAAAGTGCCACGGGTAATTAAATATAATTTTAATATAAAATGACATTTGTAAAAAAATAAATAAGTCAACTGGATTGCCACTTGGACTTCTGGCACTTTAAAATAAACTAAAATACATCAAATTCAAGTTAAAAATCGCTAGAATTTAAATTCGTTTAAATAAACTTTTCTTTAAAATAAAAAATACAATAAGCTGAATGTAAAAAAATATACTAATAATGGGGAAGCGACCATAGGCGCAAGGGTTACCGCAACCCTCGCCGCTTTGCTTTTTTTTTGTTATGTTTTTCTTCTAACTTATAGCTAATTTTCAAATTATTTTTGAATCAAAAATTATATTTTAAAAAACAATGCCATGGTGGATCTCCGCGAGCACACGGTCAGTGTCCATATATTATAAATAAGGCTACGTCGGTTTCCGCGGACACAAATCGCCTTGGCCATAAAATTATCATTTTTTCAAAACTTTGGTAAAAGTGATATTAATTAAACTTTTAGCATCAAAGTGATCTCCTAACACAAATTCTGGCACTCAAAATACCTTCTGCCATCGTAACCCTATGTTTTGGACGGAATGTCTACATCCCAAGTCGGCTATGAATTACGTGGACTCGAGCACATCAATTCATCTAATCAAATAAAATGTTACTCTTTCAAACTTAAAAAAAAAAGTTCGATGCTCGATCGTAGCTGTCAATATGTGGTCAAAGACCCATCTTTGACATCATAATTTCGTATAAATGGGTCCTTTCTATGGAATTTTTTCCATTAACATTAAAGACTCACTAAATGGGTCCAAAAGGTTGAGGTGAACTTTAAATGGGTCCAAATTTGGGCCACTCATGAAACCCTTTTCGCCCCTTTTCGACCCATAACTCTCACAATTACAAAGGACCTAGGGGTCTTTCCATTTGTTTCACGGAAAATGTATATTTTCGGAAATCATTTTTCAGGAAGTCATTTTTCAAGAAATGATAATATTTTCCGATATTTTGATTAATACTTAAAAATGAAAACTGGAAACAATTTTCGTCGTTTGTTTTATGTGAATTGATTTCGGAGATCGACGTGGCAGCGGCCTGACGATTGGCCGCGCAGTAACAGGTGGCGCGGCCGCGGCAGAAGCGGACGGGTGGGCCGCGAAGTACCGGCGGCCGGCCGTGGCGACCGGCGGCCGTAACCGCGGAGAACCGCCGGAGGCGACCTTACTTCCTGCCGCGATCCTTGACCGTTCACCTTCGCTCTACTGATTTCTCGTCCGGGGAGACCGCCAGGTGTTACCGGTGGCCTCGGCTACTGCCTGCCTGGCCTCTTGATATGCGTCCTAGCAGCGCACCCCTCCGGCCTGCCCGTCGGCGACGTCCTCTGCGACCGCACTTCCTCGCCGCTGAGACCGGCCGTTCTGCGACCGCCCTCGTCGCCTGCTGCGACCTGCGTCCTTCCTCTGATACCGTCCGCGTCGACCTTGGTCCTGCCTCTTATACCGTCCTCGCGCCCTTGTACTTCCATCCTATTTACCGGCCATCGTCTACCTGCCTAGCAACCTCCTGCTGGTCCATCGTTACGGGTCCCTGCTGTCGACCTTGACTCATTCCTGCTGCTTAGCCCGTCCGTCGGCGCCCGTCACAATGCCGTCCTCGTCGACCGTCCTCGGCACCGCCGGCCGGCCGCGTGATTACCGTGTTCCGCAGGCTGACCTGCCGGTCGGCGCGGACACCGGCCGATTCGACGCCGTCCGATCCGCTTACACTGGCGAGTCCTACCGGACCACTGTGCCCTGCCTCTGAGACCGGCTTAGGCGCCCGTATCGGCCGCCCTGAGGAGACCGTCCGCGTAGACACGACGGCCGGCCTCGGCAGACCGGTCTCGTCTTACCGACGTCCGCCTCGGTGACCGGCGGGCGACCGATCGCCGGCCGAGGAGACCTGCCTCGTTCTCCCGACTGCGGCCTTGGCACCGCCGGCCACGCGGCGACCTGTCCTCGTCGACCGTTGCCGGCGGTTTGACCACGCCATGTCCGCGCGCAAGCCACATCAGTGCGACCCGTCGCCATGCGAACCGCCGCCGCTCGCCGTGGCTGGAGAAAAATAAAGAAAAACTAAAAGCAAAATAAAATAGTTTAAATGAGTATATATTGTTTTTTAGAATATTAATGTGATTTGGCAATTATGTGTCAAAATGGTCGGGTACGGGTATAGTTGATTGGCGAGTTGGGTCTGGTATGGGTGCAATGAATATGGGTCAAATGGGTTAGACGGGTCAATATGGGTCGGACCCTATTCGACCCGACCAAACCCGATCCGACCCACCCATTTGACACTCTAATGCTCGATAAGTACATATATAATAACTTCAACGTTGCATTTTGAAAGGAATTTTCTATCAATTTAAGCTCATTATTTTTAGTCTATAGAGAATGTCTTCCATGAATCGATTAGTTTTTCGTCATCCAACACCGTAAAATTAAAAAATAATTTTTTCCGAAACAATTTTCCTTTGAATAAATAAACCTTAATTTTGCGAGAATGGATATATACTTAAAGCTGGCCTATGGATCCGCGTGGACTCATGATTCATCCAATCTGTTAATGGGTACTTGTTCGAACTTAAAGGTCATGCTCGAGAAGCGACGTCCTTGTCTTCGGAGCACATGAAAATGTCGAGTGATGTGCTCTGCTACCTTGTCCATCTCCAAGGATAGCGTCGGAATTGGCGGAACGCCCAAAGAAGGGAAGCGTACGTTTTCTAGGTCGGGAAGGAAAGTGAACGTTGGATACGCTAAGGAAGTGGTCCACGTCAATACTCGGACGGCCTTTCTCTATTCGCTTACTCCAAAATGAAAATCTCCTCTTTCTCCTCGTTCGTCGGCGGGGACTTTTGAGTTGCGAATCGAAAGGAGTAACGTTATAAATCCGGATGCTGTCAGACCTCGTTCGGTTCACCTCGATGCCCAATGAAATTGGAAATACCTAGAACCAACATGCATTGTGAAAGATCTACTAGTACTAAGATTCTAGTTCTCCGAGATAGGATCCCGATCTCGAGACAAACCGGACAAAAAACTTGAAAAATTATCAGAAAAAATCATAAATCCATTATACTTTTATAAATTCATTCTTAAATCTTTCATTTTTAAATTGAATCATAAACCATTTTCGCACTTATCAGTTAAGTCTATCTAGCCAATTTCAATAGAAAATTATTGATATGAACATCAATCATCTCATATGACACGATCATGCCAACATTGACAATATTTCTTTTTATATTTTTTTGAATTGTTTAATTATTTTTTTATTTTTCTTTTATTTTTCTTTTCTTGTGGTTGGCCTCCAGCCACAAGCAATGATGGGCCATTGCCATGGCAAAGTGGTTTGGACTCAATGGGGCGAGGGTCACTTTCACCCTCACATGAGGGTAAAAAAGAGCCCTGATGACTCCTCCTTGCCGGATCAAGCATTTACGAGGCTAAGGCGCGCTGCACAGGCAACGTTTCTATTTCTCTGTTTCTGTTCTAAACTTATTCCAGAAATAAGTTTGGAACAGAAACTCGTTTTACAAAGCAAATCTGTTTTTCTATTCTGAAACAAAATCTATTTTAGAAATAGATTTTTGCCCCAAAATTAGAAACAAAAAATTTTTCGTTCTAGCAGAAATAAAAAAGATCTATTTCTATTCCAAAATTATTTCTGCAACAGAATGTTGTCATGCACAGCCCTAACCTTCACCGGACCCGGCAAAAGCAACCCCAACCGAGCTGCATACGCAAAATTTTAATTATCAATATAAAAAAACACGCCAATTTCATTTTTTTATATAAATTTTTTCCTATTTAAACCAGAGAGGTAGCGCTTACTTTCCGATTTAAATTCAGCGGGAGGACATCACCGTTCTGTTTAAACCCCGCTCATTCTCATCTCTCTCGCTGCGCTCGCTCGATTGTAGTTCTGCAACGCGAGAGCTCAACAATGTAGGAAGTGGACGAGACTGAAGCCGCACTCAGGTCGATTCATTCCTATTTTTCTCGTCCCTTCACTTCCCCCTGTCGCCGAGAAAAGAAAAGTAGGGGTAGAAGAATAGAGGAAAAAGCGCCATAATAGGTAGCCCGATCATGTCTCTCAAAAACCTAGAAACAAATTAAGAGCCGAGTTTTGCTGTATTTCTCTAATCCAAGTCGCTACAAACTCGTGGATTCGTACTTTCAGTCTATGGTTTCATCGCCATTGGCACAAGAAAATGTTGAGCCCATCGGTTGGCTTTGATTTCTCTCTGTTCATGGAAGCTTTCCCCAGTCCATTGGATCGTCCTCCGTCACTTTGTTCATTTAGACTGCAGTATCCGTTGCTCGATCTTCTGAGAGAACAAAAATCAACGAACATGAAAATTGTGTCCAATTACGTTCTTCTCATTGTTTTGACAGAGTGAAGACCTTACTGTCTCACCAGGCTAGGGATGTTGTGTGTGTGGAACGCTGTAGATTCGGTACTGAGTCCGGATCGTATTGCTTGCAGTTCTTGCTGATGTCTACATAGTTCATTGATGTTTTTATCGTACTCGATTTGCTGTGTTTGCATATTGGTGTGGATTTCGGTACATCGTATGCATCCATGTCTCTCTGTCCTCTTGATTTAGTTATGCAGTACTTTGAGTTCGACTCCCAGAAAAAGGAGTTATTGCTGTGTTTAGTTATATGAAGTCCCTACTGTGTTTTCGTGTGGTGCTGCATCCTCGTTAATTTCCATAATGCAAATTTTGGATCGGGATATCAGAATATCCATGAAATGATAAAAACTTGTAAATTGATGATGCTGGCATAATACAGGTTTTATGGCATGCATTCTCCAGGTAATCAGTAAGTTTCTTGCCCCATAGTTTTGATATTTTTTATTTCTACAGAGAGTCAAAATTATATCTGAGTAGTATGCAAATATTAGAAAACGGTTGTCACTTTAAGGAGAGGGCTCTACTACTGATGTACACTAGCTAGTCCAGCACCATTATGCTTACAGCCTAGGACACGAGGATATGATGTCCGGATGTCAATGATCGCTGACTGATATCATGGCTCATCTTACCCGATCTCTTGTTTTGATGAATTAGACAACATCTTTTGTGACTCATGTATTCTACTTGGAAAACTGAAGACGACTGACTGTTCCTTTCACTTTTTAAAAACATTGGTATTCATTGCTAACATATGTAATGGAGCAAGCAAACTCTTCTGATATTGTATAGCTATAGTAAGGTAAATAAAATCATATTGCAGTCAGAGGGTCTTTTAACAGCTAGCCTGAAAGTATCTTTTGCGATCAAGTTTCTCAAGCACCTGCATTTTTCCAAATGCCCCTGTGCTTGACTGCTCATTGTGTTTGTGCCTCTAGGCTGCACTATAACAAAATGAAAAGGGTACCTTGCTTTAAAACGCTTCCTGGTTATAGTTCCAAATTTGACGTGTCAATTTGTCTAGTCTTGACAATTCCTCACTATCGTGTCACTCTTTTTTAACTTGTGGGGTTCATGACTTGTCACCATCGTTAAGTTACTAGAGCTGACTTTGTCGTCCTCAAATGATCTATGCCAATGCAATCAAGCAGGCATTTTGCACTTTGCCTGACAAGTTTTTTAATTTTCATGAAATATCCTGTTTAAATGGGTTCCGCTGTTAATTATGAATGAAAGAAGGTCCTATTATGCAGATCCAATATAAGCAACACAGCTGTAACTGAGGAAAACAGGCTTAAAATATTATAATATGAGCTGGATAATTAACAATGATTAAGGAATTTGTTGGAAATATCATGATTTGGTAGTGTGGCCAATAGTAATCCCTATTTGGGCATTATTATTTTCATTTTATCTATTACAAATGAATCAACTACCCGATGAATTTTCAATTTGTTCTCAGCATTGGAGTTTCTTACTGATGTTTCCAACATTCGCCAACTTCATGTGCTGGAGGTATGGGAAGATGGAATCCAGATTTTCCGCTAATTGATCTTGGTATGATCTCCAAGTGAGGAACAATCATTATTCAAGACATTGCACATAGTCTTTTGAGTTTCAAATGTAAAAGACAGACTTTAGGTTAGTTCTGAATGGGTTTTGTCAGCTTCATGATAGTACTTTGTCCATAGGGTGACCAGACTTCTTTTTTTCTCTCTCTCTATATTGTATCCTCTTCTTTGTAATGTTCTGTTGAAGGATGATAAATTGTTATCACATTACCTTTTATGTATGGATTTGACGAATCTGATTAATTACTCTTCTTGTCCAGTTAAATTCAGCAACGCCTCTCTTCATTTATACCAGTACTAAAAGCGAAGAGTCTTTCATATCTGCTTTACAAAAAAGTGGTACACAGCTAAGATTTCTCTTGAATGATCAAATATTAGTTTTCCCATGCTTATTCTTTAAGATGATGCAGATGGGGCAGTTTGAGGCTCCTACGTGAAGCTCGTAAAAGTTCAGTATTCAGCTATGAGCAGCCATGGCACAGGTGGGGGAGACAGTAGTACTCTGCAAACACCTTTTGTTTAAAGTGGCTTTCCTGAATCTTGTGCTATTAGGGCCTCCAGAAGAATAGAGCTGTCTATGATCTTCTTTTAATACAATCAAATAGCAACCGTTAGAACAGCTTGGTCTTAACCAATCTGCTCGGTAATTGAGCTTGTGGAAGCATCTTCTTTGCACATGCCGTAAGTTTGATTAGCAACAGTTCATGCTTTTTAGGTTTAACCAGGAGCAAGATTTTAAGAAAGCTGGTTCCACTCACTATTCCAGATGAATTATGCACTCAAAGAAATTATTTTCACTTTCAAGCATCGCCATTAAGTTGGCTAATAAAAAAAGGCATATGTAAGACAGGCATTTTACTTTCTACTTGACTAAAATATATATTTGGCTCAACTGTGACTAATATGTGTGTTTCCGATGCAAAAGATGTATACCTCCGTCTTCTAGTTTTTCTTTTTATTTCTTCTGCAGATTGATGTATCTTCGAGTTACAGAATGGACGATGGTTTAAGCATCAAGGAGAGAATCTCTTACGTAAGAATCTATATCTTTTGCCCCTTCTAATGGATGTGTATGTCGAGGCAGTGTTCTACAATTTGTAATGGAGCACGTAAGGGTTCGCACTGCATCGAGGGTCAAGACTAATTCTCTCTTCTCAAAAGGATGGATTAATTCTAGTATATTTAACTATATATATCGTTTTGGAATTGCTCTCTCAGGGATTTCCGAGAGGCTTATTGTTTTCCATTTCCTTTGTAGTTAATGAGGTCAGTGGATCCATAATTATGTTATTTACTTAGGATCTATTAAAATTTTTGAGCGATTGAGAATAAAGCTTTGAATTCGCCTCTTCTACATTTCCTCCGTTGTCATTCCTGAACTTCTTTTGAATTCTCCCCTATCCGTTCATTTCTGTTTTGTCATCCTGCGTTTGCCCTGTATCCCACTCCTTTTGCACAACTTGATCTAACGACCATGACTTTTCTCTTGTGAAGTGAAACATCTTCACTTTTTTTTCCTAATATTAAACTTGAAGCTTTCTTTTGCACTTAACTTCCAGTTTAGTTCCATGATGGACATGGCAAGTGATCTGAAGTTCGTGCAAGTGGAGGACTTCTTAGCGATTTTGGAGATGAAAGAATTGTCGATACCCTTGAGCAAAAGGAATGTGGGAATTCATCAATCCACATCGACTCTGTCATTCAGATTTCCTGTATCTCTTTCCATATAGTTTCATAAACTCCCCGCCCACACAACCTCCCCCTCCAAAAACCCCACACCACCACCAAAAAAAAAAAAGAGTTTTTGGAAGTAGACTTGCTTTCCTTCACTTCATCACAGAAGGCAATTTTCTCAACAGATGCAGCTGCCCATGAAGTACTTTGCAGATATTTCAAATAGACAAACATCCAAGCCACATGGGGCATTGGTAGAGCAAAGGAAGGGTAATGAATAAATACCTGATTATGTCATTTTACTGGGCGAAGTCTGAAGACATAAACTGATCTTTTCAATTACAGGTTCTCGGTTTTGGCATGATAACAAGGTTCAGTGAAAGCCTGTTCTTCTTTATTGGAATATTAATATGGAACTGACCCATGCTCTCGATCCAGTGTGTGACGCCAATGGTAGACGGCTCTTGAGGTAATTTTGTTCGTGAGATTGTAGCACTCTTCTTTCATGAGCGACATCTGACTTGAGGTTCTGACTTAATGGCTCTTGTCACTTCAGAAGTTGGTTCTGAGGCCTATACTGGACCTTGATCATTTGAACAATCGTCTGAATTCAGTATCCTACTATGCTTTTTGCATGCTTCAGCTAAAAAGCCTGCATTAGTTAATAACCATATAACACATGCTAATACTTTCTCTCTGTACCTGATGGAAGGGGTTGGCTGCTGGCAACCCTACGGAGACATAGTATTTTTATATTTGGGGCCAGGAACTGTTCTAATAACTTTTAATCTAGGGAGTTTCACTTTAGAAATGGTTCCATAGAGATACTTTTTTACAGCTAAAAGCACCGATGGTGCTTTCTTAACAAATTGAAGATTTCATTTTTTCCTTCTCTGAGGAACTGATGGATTCTTTGCGTGGACTCTGAAGTCAGTAGGACATCCCACACATTCTCAAGGTACAGAAGCGCACATCTCTTCCTATAATGTGCTTCTCGTAATGCTTATTTCTTGCACTTGTGGAAAGGAAATCTTTCCCATGCTTTTTCTAGGCACTAAGTTTGGGTGTATAGGCGAAGATTCACTTGATTATCTGGTGATGAATTGTTTCTCGGGTTTTGAGGTTTAAAATTCTTTATTCTTTTTGAAAGAAATTCAACTCCCCAAGCTCCATATGTACCAGCACTGATTGGTCAGCATTCCTGAAGGTAAACAGACACCTTGTTTGCATCCAACTTGTCTCTCCTTACATGGCATGTTGGGCATTCTCCTCTAAACTCCTCATTTGTTTTAGGCAAGTGGTGACGACATTACTAAGGTATTGGTTACATCATGACTTCCTTTATCAACTAAAACAAGCGGTCTCATTTACATGTACACACACACACATACATATTCTGTATCATTGCTTATATAATATACTATCGACATAAGTTTTCTTATTTATGAGCCTTTTCCTGAGTAATTGTCATTTTTTGGATCTCTCTATCTCCACACCCCCCCCCCCCCCCCTGGCTGGGTCTCTCTGATCACCCAAATTTAAAGTGTTTCTACATCCTGTAACCAGTACATATCTTTTTTTGATGTTACTGCCTTCTCAGCATGCCATGAAAATAAAAATGGGGGGCGATACACTTGCTGAGTGTGAATACATTCAATGAAACTTAGATAGCTCAAATTCAAAGCGCGTCTGTAACCTGAAATTAGCAGATGACTTTTGATGTTAATGCCTCCTTACTGTGCCAAGAGAATAAAGAGGAAGTTCATGCACTTGCTGAGCGGAGATTTATACAATGAACATCAATATTCCTCCATGTACAGTCAGAAAGTGTTCATGTTATCAATATCTCCATCAGAAAAGTTCACCCTTTAATACATGAGATGTCAGAACCGACAAAAGATTCTTTCCTCAATTAATGGTTTGAATGCAAGAGTGGCTCTAATCACAAAGATTAATGATTACTGTGCTTCGTGTGTTCTGACTTTTTTAGGTATCTCCTGCACCTTGATTAACTTGTAGCATGAAATTGGTTTGGATCACTTTGCTTCATCTAGTAAAATAAATATGCTGTGGATGGTGTCATGGTACTATGTGGAAAGCAGATATTTTAGTGCCCCAGAAAAATATGAGGTATTATGTTGTTGGATAGGAGTTTTAATCACGTGATCAACATGTAAAAAGCATTTGTTCCATGATAAATGCAAGTTAGAAGCTAGAGAAGATGTTTAAGTGTCTGGAAATAGAGTTATATGCTAATCTTACTCTTCAAGCATCAGTTTTTTAATGCTTTGACAGTTCATCTCATACTACAAGCTCCCAATGCAATATATACTACAACTCTTACTGTGCATGTTGCAGAGTGTTTCTTCTCTCTTGCATTTGAATAAGATACTTGAGGTAGGTATTTCTGAGGGCCTACGTGAGCAAGTGAAGTACTTGCACCCAGACATTCTTGAAAAGGTACAGTACAACTTCAGCTGTTGTCCTCCTTTTTGGCTTGTTTAACTGACATGTCTATGTAACATTGCCTCAGGCTAGTTCGTGCATCACAACAGAGCTGGCCTATGTTTATGAATTGGTCAGTTTTTTCTCTAGCGTGGATGGTCTCTCGATTTCCTGAATGGAGTCGGTTAAAAGAGGTTCTACTGGTGAAATTTACTATAGGAAGTTTAGGATCAGAAGAAAACCAGTCAAAGTTATTCTGCTATCTTCTGCAAGACTCTCAGGAAATCTTGGTATCTTTCTTTGAGGGTCTCAGATTATTTGCTCTTTTCAGGCATGTTACTAAGATGTTTCTGAATTGATGTGATAAAGTCGACATTTTGTGGTTCAATACCTATAAATAAGAGGACGGTGGCATCTTTACAGCCCCTTCCAGTTTTTTGTATTGTTTGCCCTGCTATGATCTTCTTTGCCTCTAAGAACTCTCTCTCTCTTTAAGCGAAAGATCTCTCTTTCCTAGATTTTTCCTTTTTCTTAGTACTCCACTTTATCATTATCATGCAGTCTCCACTTAATCACCTTCTTAGGCTACTTTTACATCATTCTCTCACTTTCTTTTCTTTGTAGGTAATTGGTGTTATTGATATCAGCAGAATTAAGGAGAAGGGTTATGAGACAATGGTGAAGGAGAGTTTCTGTGATGAGGTCAGCTGATGCTATTCTTCTTCTGTCTAGGTCACTTGGTTGAAACTTTGCTTCCTTTGAAGTGATGTGTTTAGACCTCCTTTCTTGAGCTCTTAATATGGATTTTTGAATGCTTCAACTGAATATATCATAATATTCTTTCTATTTACATACAGTTAGACGAGCTGAGGCAAATTTACGAGGAACTGCCTGAATTTTTGGAGGAGGTGCCTGTCATTTGAAGTCTCTGATACATCAATTGTAAAGTAAGGAGAACTGAGTCCATGTAAATGTTTGTCTTGATTGAAGTTGTGCATCCAGGTGGCATCTCTGGAGCTTGCACATATTCCTGATGTGTTTAAGGACAAACATGTTCCATGTATTGTCTATATTCAACAAGTAGGTATGCCTGCATTTTCCTTACCAGATGCTGTACGTCAAGTTCTATTCGTCTCACCTACATCTTTTATGTCGTTTCTTTTTTAATTTTGATTCATGATCACTAGATGCTATATGTAGAAGTGGCCATAGGGATCATTGATTGCTAATGGGCCAGGCCTGTAGTTTATGATCAAAGCACAAAACTACTACTCAAAGCAGATTGGAGGATGAAAAACTATGGTTTGTTTGTCATTTTTTAACTTCCCAAGGCACTGTGATTGATACTGGAGTCTTAATGAAGATTTCATGCCTGTGGTATCTCAAGATCATCCCGTCCTGTCATCACCATATATTGTTAAGGACGCAACAGCTAGTGCACTAGCATGTCTGTTAGACCTGAATCAGGATACTTATTTGCTGTACAAGTTTCAGCTGGGAAGATTAGACACGTTGCTGCAGATTTTGATATCAAAACCAATGAATTCTACAATGGCGCACACATTTAAAGACTAGAAAATGAACTATCTTAACATTAAAATAAGAAATTCTAGAAACAACAGAAGATTCCTTGGCTGAGTTAAATTTTGGGGAACTTTATCGTTATTACTATCCCAAGTTTCCTTGATTCTCTCTCTATCACTGTAGAATTACCATTTAAACCTACAGATTAGCTTTCCATATGAATTATCCTTTGAAACTGTCAATTATTCCCATTTTTGTTTTCAGGATACTTGATGTGCATTTTTGAAGAAAAACTTGATGAAATGACGTTAGAAAAGCTTGAAGATTTTGAATATGTTGTGAGTTCACTCTCCATCAGATGCATAAGTCATTTAATTGCACAAACTTATTTGTCTGTAACAGAGGACTTCTTAGATTATCTACAGTTCTCTGACACGGATGGAGAGATGCCGAGGTTCTTCTATCGTACCACAAAGACAAGAGAATTGGATGACCTTCTTGGGGATATTCATCATAAAATCTTAGGTTCACGAGATCAACTACTTCTTTTTTATTCCTTTTCCCTTTTTCCCTTCATGCATTTTCCACTGTGTGGAGTTTTTCGCGATTTACTCAAGGAAAAAAGTTAGTTCCCTCAACCACAACAAAAAAGAAAAGGTTGAAGTGTCAAGCTGTGCTTTCATGCGTGAATGGTTAGACCAAACCTTACTGTTGCTTAGGCTGGAAAGACCCCTATTCAAGATGCTCCATTGAACTTCTTCCCCTCCCCTGATAGGATTAACCGATGCTGTTCAAAAAGGCATAGGTCGACTAAACGGTATTCCCATAGCAAAACAGGCCCAATAAAAAAAAGAAAATAAAAAAAAGATGCTTTGTTAAGAACATCTAAAAATATAAAACGAAACTTGCAAACAGGACGTAAACCTTTCGATATGGGAAGAGCCAGCCAGATCAAACATGTAGTTGGTAAAGTTTTAGCTGCAAGCAAGAAGTAAACTCACCTGCAAAGTAAGTGCAGTATCTTTTTTAAGCTGAATTTTTTGATTTTGTGGACAACAGACATGGAGAGGGCAATCATCAGAGACTTGATTTTGCACATACTAACATTCTCTGCGCACTTGCTCAAAGCTGTGAATTTTGCTGCTGAACTAGATTGGTGAGAATTACTCTCTCTCCCCCTCCCTCTCTCTCTGTGACAGAAGCTTGCTGCACGCACTTGTACACGTATGAGTGCTTATAGGTTGCACACATCCGGCTTTCATTTCTTATGTCCGACGGTTAACTTATTTTCCTGCCCCATAACTGGAATGTGGGTACATTTTTCATTGTTCACTGATGATCACCTTATTGTTGTGTTTCTAAGCTTCTTGTCATTGGCACTGGTGGCTCGTCAGAACAATTATGTCAGGCCTACACTCACAGACGAAACTTTGCTTGACATACAAAAGGGAAGGTAGGAGCTGTCTAGAAAGTGCCTACCATGTCAACTGAAAATTAATTATTTCCTGCCCTTGAGTTTATGGAAATGATAGTTTCCTGCAAATTTTCAGACACGTTTTGCAGGAAATGACGGTTGACACTTTTATTCCAAATGATACTAAAATTTTTAATGATGGTAATTTTGACATTGTACTACACTTCATCATCTATTCTGTCAATTTCAGTCCAAAAGATCTAATTACCCTTAATATTTGTTGGTTTCAGGGCGCATTAATATCATCACTGGTCCTAACTATTCAGGAAAAGCATCTATGTCAAGCAGGTTCTGATAAGAGTTTCCTTTTGAGATAGAATTCTGACTCCCTTTTGTGCACTTCGAGTTGTCAGAGATAGAGTGTATCTTGTTATTCTGCCACATAGATATAATAGCTATAATTCTTTCAGTTTCCAATCACAGTAACAAATATCTCTGGCATGATTTGGCCATGGCTTCGGCTGTTGGCAGCATAATTTAGTGGATTTTATTCTGTACTCCTACTGCAAATTCAAGTGGTCATTGTTATGTCTGACACCTGCTGCTTCTATGATATGATCAGTTGATAGCCTGAACACCTACTCTCACTTGCGAGAAACTGTTGGGCATAATATTGATCCCTTCGTAATAGGTATCTGGAATGTTGTCCGTAAAATGACTCCCACCATTCTCATGCAGCACCTCTTCTGTCTTCTTATTTTGTTGCTATTTGTCCGAGTCATGCTTTGAGTTGAAGAAAATCATTCAGTGTATAACCTTGAAAATGTTTTCCAGGTTGCTCTTATTGTTTTTCTGTCTCACATCGGAAGTTTTGTGCCTGCTGAATCAGCAATTGTGGGTTTGACGGATAGGTTCGAGTCTTGAAGTTAACACTTTCTCCAACCATCTTGATTGTCATTATATTCAAGTTGTGATGATGTTAGAAGTACTTCGACAGAATATTTTGTGCGACGGGAAGCAAGCTAATGACTGCAGAACAATCGACATTCATGATTGATCTCCATCAAGTAGGAATGATGCTAAGGCATGTCTACCTGACAAGGGTTTTCATTACGATGCTTGTCTTGAACGTCAATTTCTTACCTGGAAAAGTCACATACCATTGAGTACTAGTTCAAAGTTCTAAAGCTAGAAAGTCTAGTTGTGGGGAATATATCCCTGCTGCAGCATCTATTTGATTAAGTTTACATATATTTTTTGTGCATTGACATGCTTCCATTGGGACGTTATATAGGCAGGCAACTTCCAAATCATTATGTCTGTTAGATGAATTTGGAAAAGGGACTCTAAATGAAGGTTTTTACCTGCTTTTAGTACAATTTTTCAATCACAACAGCAAACTGTACTACCTCATGAATATGTGCTTTTGGTGTTCTTTTCAGATGGAGTTGGCTTGCTAGGTGGAGCAATCAATCACTTTGTCATGTGGGACGAACCACCAAAAGTTCGTTACTTCATTTCCTTTTCAAAATAGTTGAGACAATGCCACATTTGCACTTCAATCAGAGAGGCAAATCACTAATCTGCCTTCTTAGCTTAGACAAGCTATTGGCATCCCGTGGTTAATCTGATCCTTCTATAGAAATCGAAAAGTTGTCCAGGCCAAGTTTTTGGATTATTATGACAAACCACCCGTAAAGTTATTTATATATCTTTTAACAAGGTACTTTTCTGATTTGTGAACCATCAGACACATTCTCCAATCGTATGCCCATCATAAACAAATTTTTACTTGTTTTGGTCAGTCCAATAAATCATGCTGCGTCTCCTTTTTTGTCTGTATTCCATTGATCAAGGGACTGCTGCTTTTAGGACTTGAACATTCATTGAAAAATCTCCTCGAAAGAACTATTGTCAATGATTGCCACCTGGACATATTTTGCTGTGGTCCTCACCTAATGCTCTAATATGAGGCTTTCCAACTAACTGTTTGCTTTGTTGCCGCTAGAAAGAAGGGGCAATCTTTGAAAAAAAAAACTTGGCACATTATTCTAGTCATTCTAGCTTAAGTCTGCCATTCCTGGCCAAGGGAAAGAGAGAGTAGAAGACGGACCAACGACTGAAGTCCAACAGTTGCATTGATTGTTTTTCTTATTGAAGAAATATTGAATGGCTACTTAATCGTGCTGTAATGATCTGTAGGTTCTGGTCTGCACTCATTTTGACCGAGCTGCTTTCTGAGAACTTTTTACCAAAGTATTGCATTGGTTTAGAGTCGAAGTTGGCATTTAAACTACAAATAGCATTGGTGACTGGTTACCTATATTTTATTACAAAATCAGTGTGAGCAGATCAAGTTTTACACTATGAGCGTTTTAAAGTCTGAGAGACAGCAGTACAGACGTTGAAGACCTTGTTTTCCTATATCGGTATTGCTTCATTTTCTTTGCCATCAAATGTCTCTTGAATGTCACAGTACGCAAATTGTCTGTATTTGAGTCAGGATATATTGGGCAATTACTTAGTAGTTAGATGGGTTTATTTTGTTGGTGGCTTTAGCAGGGTTTAAGTAGCATGAACTTCACCAGGAAAGAATTCAATGACTGATCGTCTTTTGTGGTGACTGAAAATGGTAAAAACTATGAAACGAGTACCTTGAGTATGGGAATACCAAAGTCTATAGATTGTGCATTAAGTTTTTAATATTGGATAAGTAGGTACTTAAGATCTTTAATGTATTTTAAAGATACTAAACTGTCTTGAAAAATATTCAGTTGCTGACTTAGCCTAATGAGAAAAGGCATAATGGCACAGAGAAGTAAGAGGGCCATAATTCAATCACAGAATACTGGGTTGCACTTAATACTAAATCAAATGGTTAACTTATAACATAAATTATCAACATGAGGTAAAGTTGTCCTCAGAGTTGGCAAGGTAGTCTGACCTTCACTTTGCAGTTGTTAGAATGGTGTCTTGACTAGATTTGACCAGTAGGCCATTCCAGTACTGCTACCATTTTTTAAAGTTCTTGTGACATACTGCAGCTCTGTCTTTCTGAAATTACATGATGGACTTAAATATGACATCGTATCTACTCTGAATTGTCTAATTTTTGTGCAGCCTTGTTCCTGGACATACTCTTCTAGCTATGGTGAGTACATAAATATTTGAGTTGGAGGTTCATCCTGGACCTAACATGTTGTTTAAAATCCTGCAGGGCTTCATTGTGCTCTCCTGGCTGGTACATCTGAATTTTAATTGGCAATCTTATCATGCAGCGTGAGATTTTTAATTGTGTCCCATAGGAGCAGTACCTCTAATGCAGCTTCAAGACTAATATATGCATTTAAAAATATGATTGTCAAACTGGTTCGTGAAAGTGTGGTTTCAGCCAAGATCTGCAGCAAAGCCATCCAAGCCTAACAGCTTAACATGAGGAGGCGATGCACTGTTTTAATGCTTATCCTATCCTATCAAAAAGGACTGCAAAGAAGAACCTGTTCCCAATTATTTTCACATGCGATCTAGCAAGAAGTGAAAGAAATTAGTATCACATGCAGAGAATTAGTAACAAACAAAAGAACAATGATTATATGTAAGATTGATCAGTCCCACCGTTTGGTTTTGCAGGTCTTCCAAAAGAAGTAATTAGAAGATCTGCCTTGGTGCAAGAGATTATCGGGAATAACCAGCCTGTGATCGACTGTGCAATGAGAACATATCAGCACAAGATCAGCAGTACAAGGTACGGACTTAGCACAGTCAGGTTCCATGAATGCATAGAAACTCTATTGCTTTTTCTCATGTTATTATACATCTATCTGCAAATCCAGATGGCGGTAGACAAGATGCTGGCATTTGATTCCCTTAATGGTGATCTCAAAGCATTTTTCGAAGACGTATTTCCTTCATAATCCAATTTTACTTTTATCATTAATTAGAGTTATTTCTAGTTTGTCGCGTGAATGGAAAAGGGAAAATGTCTCCTCTTGACATCCACTAGATCTCATCTCCTGCCCTCTCGAAAGTTAAGTGGAGAGACCATGAAAATTGAGGAAGTGTAAGTTGGCCTTCCATCTACTGGTCATTGTCCATTCACCTTGCGAATATTTTCGGTTCTACTATGAACATCCAGGGTAAATGTCACTGGCAGCATTTGCCCAAATCTAGCCTTTATTGATGCTTCGGTTCATACTTTTTGTCTACCCAAAAAGGGAAAGGAAATAGTGACCGGATCTCGTCCGTTTGTTGGCATTTTAACTGCTGCTCTGAGATTAACGCAAATAACAATATTAACTGACGATGCACTTTCTTCTGATATAAAAAGCCCCCCAACAGGATGACATGTTCAAAAGAAATGATTTTCCTTAACCCATGTATGCCCAACCACCGAATCGCTTCTAGACAATTGACAACCTGTACTACGTAATCTTCCTGTCTGAAAAAAAATTTCTTCCAATTTGTGTTATTTGTTTTGCTTAAGCCTTGACGGCGGCCAGTTGCTGGACGTCCATTGGGTATGCGTACTGCGGAAAACCATGGAAGACTTTGTCTATGAGAATGCGGTCCGCTGCTTCTGTGGGATGGTATAGATCCCAAAACACATGGTCTCGCCGGTTGGTGCAGTACTTTGAAATTGGCAAGCATGCAACTTTTGCGTTCAGGGTACCGAGACCACAGCAAGCCGCTTTCACCTCTGTAAAACCTGAAGAAATAGTACAGATATTCGTTAGCTGACGGCGTAAAGATCGGACTAAATATAAAGGAGATTCGAAAGGTCTGATTAAATCTCGAGTCCCTCCTGAAGTCATACCATAAGCAGATGGATTCTGGATGAAGTTTTGCAGGACGGTATAGGTGTCCAGGTAACTGTAGCTTATGTCCTTGAGCTCGGACTTCAATCCCTTCAACATTGCCAGGAGCGCTGCGTTATACATGCGCGCCCAGGAATTCGTGTCCTCCTTGCACGTGGCCGTTTTGTTGTGGTTCCTCTGTGATGGACAGCATCCGATTGGCCCGAGCCCCGCGAACACGAACTTGCGCGCATCGTAACTGTGGAGACGCTGCCACAGGAATTCAGAGTTTCCCAATTATTTTTTTTATCAGAAAACGCGCCTTGGCAGTCGATAATGCACAAGTAACGAGCAAGTCCACCTACAACTTCGTGTTAGGCTGATTTTAAGGGTTGTAGGTACCTTTAACTGATCATTCAGCGAAGAAGCCATGAGGTTGACGTATTGCTGCGGCGTGTGCCGCTTGCGGGTATCGGAGGATCCGGAGTAGCCGAATATGTCGTTGCTGCCGATGACGATGACGAAGGGGGACTTGGCTACGTGCTTCTGTGCACCAGACGATCCCATGTGCTGCACCAGGTTTTCGTGCACCGCGATGAAGTAATCCACTTGCTCGGTCAAAGTTATCGATTGATGCTGCACAAGTAAAGCCAAAAACTGAGTCCAGCTTTCAAGGAAGCGGGGATAGCTCAGTTGGGAGAGCGTCAGACTGAAGATCTGAAGGTCGCGTGTTCGATCCACGCTCACCGCACTCTTCACGTTTCCATTTTGCTTTGGGTACCTTTTTAACCTTCCGGGGTTTTCTCAGCGTGTTTTACCGCAAACTAAACAGGTCAAGATTAACTCCGATAAGCCCAAAGACTGCATGCTCAAAATGAAACAGAAATTCGACCCTCCCCCAATAAAAAAGTGATTAAACATATGAGCTTTAGTACGAATGGGTGTCATTAAATGAGGCCACCACCCATCAACAGTTGCATGTTGTCGCTACCCATTATGCCTCATAAATTTGACTCAGAAAAATCGAAGAGATGGTTTCTGCGACATACATATTTCTCATCAGTTCCGTCAAAGATGCCAGCACCGCCGGAGGCGAAGCTAACGCCGGTGAGAAGGGCGACGAAGAGTTGCTCCGGCTGGAGTTGGAGATGAGGGCCAGATATGGCGGCGACGTCGGCAAGCCCAACTTCTCAGCTGCCCAAAAAGTTCATCATAACAATCAGTCAATCACGACGCGTACAGGCGTTCCTTATATTCGTATCCTTTTTTCACTTCGCTCACTTCGTATGAAGAAAAGCAATAATCTAGCCATTGGATCTAAAAAGCAGCCAGGTCCCAGCAAATAAGTCGGTAGATATTAACGTAGAAATAGCAAGGCGACGGTAGGCCAAGATTGCCAAAAAAAAAAAATGGGAAGATATCTGTCGTTCTTAACATTAAAAGGGTGAGATTGATTCACTTTTCCGGAAAGGCGTGTCCTTGTCACATTTATTATGTGGCAACAACGCCGCGACACCAAAATGACAACGCGGAAACTTAAAAGAGAGCTCGAACTTTTATCACTCAGCATATGCTCTTACATCTCAACTTTTTCCATACGTCTGATCCTCAAATCGACGTCGAACATAGATTATTTGATTAAGGCCAAGTGAGGGAGGGTGGATCGAATGATAGATACACGGCTCTCGACACGAACCGATGATGAACGAAGAATCGAAAGCATGTGCAGAGTGGATGCTGAGGAATGTAGGAGTTAGGCGTACCGATAAAATCCGCGGCGTTCTTGCCGTTGCTGAACCTTCCGGTGGGCTTATGGGTGGGGAAATCCACGCCGTTGTGCGGGAAGTCGGCTTTCGCGAACGAGACCGGCAAGTAGTTGTTGTTGCCCACGTCCACGAGCGAGTCTCCGAACACGAAAACCGCAGGCACCATCTGTCCCTCCGAGCAACTGGAACCCAACAGAACAAGAACCGCGACCCAGAAACCACTCCTAGAACAAACACAATTAAAAGCCATTTTCACGTCGTCTCTCTCTCTCTCTCTCTCATCTCTCTCTCTCTCTTGAGATGTTGTGCAGTGTGTGATTGTGAAGCGAATAAGTGTGATGGCTTTTATGGACGGAGATGAGACAGGCTTCGCAAGAGGTGTGAAAGCTAGGGCGGATCTTTCTTTTTCAAATTGCCCTTTCTTCGGGACAGTGGAATGGACCCTGAATGGGATGGTGAGTCAGCGAGGACCGCAAATTAGCAAAAGTGTGGTCTGTCCCAACAAATATGCCGTCTTTTGTTATTTGGCCCTTGTCGTGGAAGATGACCCTCAATTGTTTTCTCGAGATTGTTATCATTCTTTACATTGCCCCGCAGCTTCTTCAGTTTCTCAGTGATGTCTGTCTTGACTTCCGATTTGGATTTCGACAATGATTCCATGCTAGGAGCTCTCAGATAGAAACTAAAGTACTATCTTAATAACAGACAAGAATACCGATCTGGAAGATGAATTGAATGATCATGCTCTCGCTAGCTCATTCATACGATGAATCAAGTGTAATAAGTAATAAACTTGTATTACCGAAATACACGGTAAGAGTCCTGCCAGCGTATTTTTGTAGGGACTATACTATCAGAACGCTGCATATGCCCCAACATAAGTGTGTTACGAATATCGCGACTAACAGTATTAGGGATGATTAGAGATTTATTTAATAATTCTGTTGATTCCATATACTCTCAAAGATTGCGGGTATCGCCCTTTGATTGTGCATACGTTGATATATATATGTTAACTTTAAAGCCATCTCATAATTTAGTAAATAGGTTGATTCACTCTTCATTATTTACATTGAAATATATACAAAATTTAACATTTCTCTCTTCCACTTTATATTCTTAACGGACACAAGAGCAAAGCATACTTACCATCTCATATTTGTGAGGTATTAGAACAATCGATATTCATCATGTATATTAAAATAACACCAACAAACACGAGAATATAGGCATAAGAATCATCTTTGGCTATGGTGCATAAGATACAAGGTACGTAAAAATTGTAGCATATTGCTTGACCACCAAAAAATAACCAACTTTATATTTCAGTCATTATCGACAAGTAACGGTTTGGTCAGAAGCAATTGATAGCTTGCCGATGACGACGCCAACTCACAATGGGAAAGTTATTGACGAGTGCTTTCAAGAAGACTTGAGAATTTGATTGACAAAGTCATTGACAAGCGAAAAAGTATCAAAAAACCATAAACCTATTGCATTCATCCAATTTAGAGGGTCAATGTAGGTCTTTGACCCATTTTTTGACGCCCTTTTATTCACTTGGGTCATACATGATTTCAAAAGATTTAAAAAATGGATGGAAATATGGGTTTAGGCCTTGTAAAATCTATTTAAATATGGATTTTAATTCAATGCATTTTCGACCAGTGACCTGCAGTTATCCAAGCATCAATTGTAATGAGCTTCAACTATATTAATCTACATTTTATATATTATTTTTTATCTTTCTAATTTTTTTATAAGTAAAGAATTAAAAATTAATAAATGTGAAACTGTTTTAGAACGCGGCCCGCCGCGGCTGCCCAGGCAAAGTGGTCCACGATTGACCAAGGACAAAGTGGGCTACTGTGATAACACCAATCAACAGTATGAAAATTGGACATGCATGGAAGAGTCTCGACAATAGGATGAGGCTTCTCGCGATTGGGACAGGCACGTCGCCGCGGTGGTTCACGGATTGCTCTTGGTGGCTGATCGGCATAAAGTGGTTCACCGTCGACGCAGGGGCATGATGGCGGCGTTGGGGCTCGCGGTGGTGCACGACTCGGGACGGCTGATTACTATGGCCGATGACTCAACGGACAGCTCGAGTTCACAATCCGCGGGGTTCTTGATGGTCGCTAACGGAGTTACCCGGATAGTCTCGGCTGATTACTCGCACAGGAACCGGGCTTAATGCGTCTGGTCAGAGGACCGATGCAGGCTCGCGGTTGAGCTTCTCGGACACTCCCGGACTTCTTATCAAAGAAGGAAGCTTTGACCCACAAAGACCCCTTAATCAACCGCAGCACCACCAGGCCCGCCATCTCCGGCTACCAAAGAAAAAAGAAAATAAAAAAAAAACTATTCTAAAAAATAATTTATTAACAAAAAATATAATAAATAAATAATGATTTTTTAGTAAGAAAAATATTGTATAAAAAATTAAAAAATTCAATTGCATGTAGTAATATCATTCTTCTTAATAAAATTATAAGAAATAAATAAAATATCAAAGCATTTAAGTGATACGAGTCGGATATGGATTGGGTATAGGTTAGGGTTAGGCTAGGTATGGATCGTTGAATTTGTACTGTATGAAAATGTGTTAAACGAGTTAAATGGGTCAATATAGGTCAGATTATTCGATCAGATTCAAAACCTGATCCAACCACCGTCTAACATTTTTAATCCAATTAAAAGATTTAGAACTAAATTGGTACAAACACAATAAGTTTACAACTCTTTTTTTTCTCTACTTTTCCCCGACAACGAGCAAGCAACACAAATGTAACCTTTCCTTACCAAAAAAAAAAACACAAATGTAACCTTTGGATGCTAATCTATTGCGGCTATTTTGGGTTTTTATAACTCTTTTTGGATAAGTGTTCGAGATAATAGGAGTTACGATTTACTTATTTTTTTGAAGGATATATTTCATTATTATCTTCTTCTTTTTTCGGTCAAAATTTCATTATTTTCAGTGAAAACATTTATTTATTGAAGTTTCACCGCAGATAAAGATGTAGCTAGGCATATGCTTCTAATCAGCCACGTGGCGATTGTGCCTTGAGATTTGTGGTGAAATGGACCCCACCGTCCAACAAGAGGGTTGCAAGTGGGGTCAAACTTTTTTCGAGTCTAGCGTGGCATCCTCAGAGATCGCACCGTCCCACACTCCATGCACCTCCTAAAGCTGACCCTTCCCTTTCAATTGTTACTCTGGTGCTTCGCAATGCTTCCATTTGCTCAGGACAAATCCTCAAAATTCGCTCTCTAATTACTTTGATTAATTAACTCAACAAACCTACGCACAACTTAGTCCGGATCCTCTGCATTAAGCAAGTGCCTTTGGTAATTAACCTCTCGTTCTTTTCCTTTATTCCTTAAGTACTTCATAAACTTTCTTGTCTCTTATTGCATGGCTCTAAGATGCCATCGTCTCAAGTAATTGAATATTAGATTAGCCCGCAAGTTGGGTTATTAAAGATGAGGAACACAAATAAGTGTCATTTGGAACACTATGGTGTGAACATTCTGCGTGTTAGAAGATAACTTCCAAGAAATCAACTAAAAGAATGAGGCGTTCAATTCGAATGCAGCGGATCTTTTGCTCACAGCTTGCTTCACTTCACTCCCACTCATGGCTATTGGGGATCGTTAAATTATCAAAAAAAGTCCCAAAACTCATTATAATTGTGACAATTCGATTTTAAATTTTTCTTGTTGTCAATTTAGTTCTAAACTTTGTGAATTTGTGCCAATTCAATCTTTATAGTCAACTTTGGCCAATTGACGTTGAAGTGGCATTACTGATGCTGACGTGATAATTTTTAATAATATGCAATTTTTTACATTTTCTTTTTTTTGAGGGGGGGGGGGGGGTTTAGGGTTGGGATGCACTCGTCAGCACTCGGCAAGGACGTTGTGACCCTTGCCAGATCTGGGCTAGGGGCTATGTGCTACAACCCAATGTTGGGAAGGGCCTGGCGGCCCTCGCCAAAGTCGCCGACCCTAAGCTAGAAGAAAAGAAAAAGTAAAGAAAAGAAAAGAAGAAAAAGAAAAAAGTATAGAATAATTCAAAAAAATATTGAAATATAATTGAAATTTGCCATGTCAGCCCCGACAACACCAGATCAGCGTTGGCTGATTAAAGTTGGCGAGAATAAGTAAATTGACACAAATATAAAAAGTTTAGGATTGAATTAACATAATTGCAATATGTTTGAGACTTTTTTGGTAATTTTCAATTAGAGATCCTATTAATGCTTCTTGGATGAAATCTTATCAACTGTATACTGACGGAGCAAGCTTGTGGATCGAAGATCAGCAGATGTATATTAACTTGTGGAGCTCAGAATTGGCGAAATGGGAGCAGAGTGTTGCGGTTTCATGTGGATTACAGATAATGAAATTTGTTGATTTCACACTTCAAGAATGTGACATTTCAATGAAGCGACATGTTTTGACAAGCTGCTAACCCGAAGTTGCGTGTGGAGATCATCACCTCGTTCGTCTTGATTTGGTTTGCCGTCACATTTTTCCTCTTATTTTCTTTTATATATAAAAAAAATCATTTATGGCGCACTTTCGTGGATAACAACGTGGTAAATCTGACCATCTTCATTGTCATGTGCTTACAACACCAATGCTTATGCTTCCACGCTTACCAACCGCACGGTCCTCTACGCTTTTGAATCACCTACCTTATATCCCTCCATAGCTATGAGAATGTGGTGACGGAAAATTTATTGATGGAACATAAGTTGACTACTCTTCAAATCTGAAACGCTAAATGATTGGGTGCAATTTATATTTTGTATCCAAGCACTGCCGCTCGAGTGGCGATTGATGGGATAAGTTAAGTCTTATAATGTGCACGGTACTTAGCCAATACACGTAGGTGGAACGAGAGCGCGGCGGCAATAGTGGGAACATGAACTGTCCGAATATGAAACGATGGAGGATTTGTGGGTTTTGGTGGGTCATGTACAAATGTGATCATGAAGGCCTGTGCAACTCCAAAGGAGTGGTTCCAAAAGTTCTTCTACAAGAATCCATGAAGGGCGTGGAAGGGGGGTCACTAGCTCTCGTCCTCTTCTTTGGGTGCTTGCGCAACCATGAGGCCTGTCCAACTTCACAATGTCAGTTCAACGATGCAATCGTTATCGAGCCACAACAGCGTAGATCTTTTGAAGGGATGGGCTTGTACCGACATGGAGAAATTCAAACCTAGGAGGGATATTAGTAGCCGAAGAGTTCACACATTGGAAGAAGAAGAAGAAGAAGACGACGACACAGCTTCATGATCATTCAAGGGGTCGGCGAATTTCCATTGTGATTATGGGGGTCTACTTATTTCGGGAAAAATTATCGAAAAAGTCTTAAACTTATTGAAATTGTATAAATTCAACCTTATTTTTTTTTGGCCATTTCAATATCAAACATTTTGCAATTGTGCCAATTTAGTCAATCTAGCCAATTCTAATGGAAATCACTGATGTAGACATCGGTTGTCCTACGTGATACGGCTAGCGTTGACGTGAATAAAGCTTAAATAATATTTAAAAAATATAGTTTATTTCTTTTTTTTCATTTCTTTACATTTTTATTTTTTTCCTTGTACTTAGGGTTGGCAAGGGTTACTAGCTCTAGGCGAGAGCGATGGTGGCCTTGCCGGGTCTAGGCAAGGACTGACACAACCTCGCTAGCATGGGACCGATGAGGGTTGCAATGCCCTCGCCCACCCAAAATATAGGGAAAAAAAAAGAAAAAGAAAAGAAAAAAATTTAAGAAAATTTAGAATAAAATTTGTCGACGTCAGCTCCGATCGTGTTATTTTGGACGGTTGGTGTCCATGTCAGTGTTCCCCAGCCGAAATTGGCTGAACAAACTCAATTAACAAAACGTAAAAAATTTAAGATTGAATTAACGTAATTGCAATAAATTTAAGGCTTTTTTGGGGTAATTTTCCCACTCATTTTGCTCTTTAATCGACCTTGCAATCATTTTTCCCATGTCAAAGCTTTGAAGATTTTTCAAATGGGAATCCACCCAAATTTCGGGTACAAATGGACTAGGACCATCAAGGAGTTCTTCACATGTTCGTTGTACAAGATAAAAAGAAAAGGTGAAGAAAAAATTATAAGAAAATTCAAGATAATGTTTAATTTGTTCACGTCAACGCAACTGTGTCATGTAGAATAGTCAATGTCCACGTTAGCGTTCTCCTGCCAAAATTGGCAGAATACTCAATTGGCAAAGTATGAAAAGATTTAGGATTGAATTGATATAATTGTAATAGACGTGGGATTTTGTTTTCGGCAATTTTCCTGCTTATTGGGCTCTTAATCGACACGACATTGCAATCGACTTTTTTCATGTCAAAGCTTTGAAGATTTTTCCAGTGGGAATCCACCCAACTTCAGGTACAAATGGACTAGGACCATGAAGGAGTTCTGTATATGATCATTGTACTAGGCCCAAGTGTTTCTAAATCAGTAACTTAAAATGGCAATTGGACAGACCGAAATGGTTTTGACAACATAGGCCCAATTCAAGCAAGCTTCGCATTCTATCAACATGAGCTTGGAGAATGAACACGGGCTCGTAGATGTATTATGTTTTATGTATTTGCTATTTTCGGAATGGTTCATCTCAAATAGTAATTTCCCCAGAAGCAGCAAAATGATATGTCAGTTTAGGACTGACGGCTCAAGTGGTGTCATTTACAAGACATTGTGATGTTTCTGAAGAAGTTATGAGTTGATGCTCAATTTAAAATAGGCCTAATACCCAAAAAAACCTCAAACTTTAGCCTTTGTCCCAATTATACCCAAAACTTTTTTTTGTCTCATAAAAAACCCCCAACTTTGGCCTTTGTCCCAATTATATCCAAAACTTTTTTTTGTCTCATAAAAAATCCACAACTTTTACTTTTGTCCCAATTCTACCGATCTAATATTCAAACAAACCCTCAACTTTATCATTTGTCCCAATTATATCCAAAAAAAAATTATCGCATAAAAAAATCTCAAATTTTTACTTTTGACCCAATTCTACCATCACCAGCATTCTGTTTATAATTACTATTAGTTAATTTTACGTGGCTTGAATTTTTTCGTCAAACTTACCAATAAATTTTTTAAATTCAAAAACAGCAGGATTCAAGGATAGCAAGATTTGAAATTATTTGTCTAGATAATCAAATCTCCACGACTAGCCATTTTTGGGTTGTTGAGTGCTGGGTAGAATCCGAAACACACCATCTTAAGTGGCTCTGTATCTTCCGACAATGTGTAGGAGAAGTATACAACATAAAAAAAGTTAATAGATTTTTTTTTATGTATTAGGTTGGTAGAATTGGAACAAAACTAAAGTTGTGAATTTTTTTGGGTGTTAGACCGGTAGAATTGGGATAAAAATAAAAGTTTAGGGTTTTTTATGAGACAAAAAAAAGTTTTGGGTATAATTGAGACAAAGGTTAAAGTTTAAGGTTTTTTTGGGTATTGGGCCCAAAGTTGGGGGTTTTTTATGAGACAAAAAAAAGTTTTGGGTATAATTGGGACAAAGGCTAAAGTTTGAGGTTTTTTTGGGTATTAGGCCATTTAAAATATGGGTTAGTTCATGTTTTATTTAATTGTTGTCACATCCTATCAATTCAGTAGGAAATTATCTAATCCTTACGCGAGAAGTCACAATTGAGGACGTAAATGGATAAATGGTCCCCATTATTCACGCTTGTATGTCAAGGATTAATTTTGATTAGTAATTTCCTCTTTTCATAATATATAAAGATGAACATTAATGACAATATGTAGCACCGAGATACATCGATTATAGCAATTTCAACAATGAATGTGTGTGACATGGTGTCAATTTAGTCCTAAATCTATTGCAGTCGACTTTTTTTGGTAAATTATTTGCCTTCACAATGAACAATTTATGCAAAATGGTAAAGAATCTGGACGATGAATTGATTGTAATAACCTCGTGTTGTTGAAAACACGGTAAGAATTTGGTGAGTGTATTTATGTATGGACTATAAAATCAGAACATTGCATATTCTTGTGCAAGTATAATGGGTATTTCTCACATGCAAGACCTATGCCTGATAGTAGTGGGCTGCGATTGTCGCAACTAACACTGTTAGGGATGATTAAGGGTGTCATTTGATAGTTTTATTAATTCTATGTATCTCAACATAGCATATGTATCGCCCTTTGATTATT